>CAUYON010017320.1:0-44025 GCA_963573935.1 Arctocebus calabarensis
TGTAGTCCCAGCTACTTGGGAGGCAGAGGCAGGAGACTCGCTTGAGCCCAGGAATTGGAGGTTGCTGTGAGCTGTGATGTCACAGCACTCTATCCAGGGTGACAGCTTGAGGCTCTGTCTCAAAAAAAAAAAAAAAAAAAAAATTCTTACAAAAAGCATTGTGTCTCTTCACAACAACCATGTACGGAATTGGACAATTAAGTTCATGAACTGATCCCAGAGGAAGCTCTACTCGATACCTCATTGCTGAATTTCACTACAGTCACCTTCCAAAGTACTCTCCTTAGGAAGCTAGGCACCTGGGCCACCTTTTAAAGTATTTTTTCTAGAATTAGATCACAAACATAATTGTCAGTCCTTAAACAATGACACTTCTGATGGCCATTCCAGAAAAGGAGTTCCAAAATTGCATTGAAGGGTGCAGTAGGCACGAGCATCAGTGCATAGCCTCCCAAGGGGAGGACTGCAAAGGTGACCCTAGTGACATTCAGCCATGAGGTATGCAGCACTTTTTTCTAGGATAAGTTCACAAACTTAATTGTCAGACACCGTATAGTAAGTATTCATGTCTATCTTTTCCATTTAAGCAATCTGACATTCATAGGGTTGGATTATTTAAAATGTATAAATACAGAAGATATCAAAAAAAGTATATACATTTTTAGAAAGAAAAAAATTATATCAAAATTGTAATAATATAGACTGATAACAAAAGATGAACCTCTTATAATTGCAGAAGTCAAATGTGACTTGAGTATTACAAATTTAAGACAGTTTTTTCTTTTCTTCAAATGTGTATACATTTTTTGGCACCCTTTGTAGTAATGTACATTTAAAGTACATTGTAAAAAAAATATGAACCAAGGCAGTGCCTGTAGATCAAAGGAGTAGGGCACCAGCCCTATATTCTGGAGGTGGTGGGTTCAAACCCAGCCCCCGCCAAAAAAAAAAAAGAACCAGAAAAAGAGTTGGCATTTAAGAAATCTAGGCGTGACTGCTTTCTCTGTAGATTAGGAGTGGACAGTTGCCAAAGATTAGAAGCAGACAGCTACAGGCAAAAGTCTGATTTCTTAAAAAGTGTTGTGGAAGAAAAAGATGATCCAGGGTTCCATTGCAAAGATGTTAAACCATTCAAAACAATTTAATCAAAAATTAACTTAATTCATTGAACTTTCCAAATTATTTGAATGCCTCAAAAAATAGGCCCTTGAGCAAGCCTCCAGGATGGAGTCCAGGAACAAGGTAACAGAACTTCCTGCCTGGGATGCTGCCTGCCCATGATGGCACCTGCCCAAAATGCAGCCTATTCTGCCTCTTAACAGCGTCAGTGTCCAGATTACCCTTCATCATTATCCAGATACAGCTCAAGCTCATTCAGAATACCCCTCCTCTGGAAGGCTTTGCGGAACCCCCAAATTCACACCCCACCCATATCACTTGTATGATATCAGCACAATGCATATTACATTATATTTTACTTACAACTAGCCCTTCATATCTGAGGATTCTTCATTTGTGGATTCAACCAACAGTGAATTGAAAATATTTGGGAAAAAAAATAGATGGTTACCTCTGTTCTGGACATGTACAAGCCTTTCGCCTTGTCATTACTACCTAAGTAATACAGTGTAACTATTTACATAGCAATTACATTGTGTTTCCTGTAAGCAATGTAGAGATGGTTTAAAGTATGCTGGTGGATGTGCATAGGTTATATGCAAATACTATGCCATTTTATAAAAGAGACTTAACATCTGTGGATTTTGTTATCTGTGAAGGTTCCTTAAACCAATTCCTCATGGATATCAAGTGACAACTGTATTTGTTTCAATATATACTTCTACTAAACTCATATCTTAAGGATGTATTCTTTTTGTAGCTGAATCTTTAGTGTCAATCTCAGGTCCTAAATTATGGTAGGCCCTTAATAAATTGTATTAAATCCTTATTGCACATCTGTTGTAATGCTAAACAATTTACATGAATTAACTTCTTCAATATTCAGTATCTCCCCGCAAGATAGGTTCAATTGTTATCTTCATTTGCATCTAGGTCGTCTGGATCCAGAGCTCACATCCTAATCACTACAGAACCTTTCCTGGTTGTAAAGATAATGTCTCCCAACAGTGTCTGTTTCAGGTTAGACAAAAAAACCATAAGAAACAAATGGAATAGCAGTAAAGAAGAAGTCTGAAGCTCCTAAGATTCAATCAAGCTGTAGGGATTTTAAGCTACTTGATGGAATTTTATGGAAAAGTTTTCAAGGGCCGTGTATTGGCATAAATAATTATCACAGTTAATTAAGTTTTACAATTGAGGAAAGAAAAAAAATAGAGCCACGTTATAAAGGCTGTAAACGTGATACTCTATGAGAAAATTTATATGTGAAAGATGATGATTTTGTCTCTCTCTTGAGCTTATCATTCCCAACTCTAAAGTTTCACAGAACAAAATGAATTTTTAATTGAGAGCTTTGTGAGCAGAGCTTTGGAAGAGCATCGTTAGAAAATGCAGTCTTTCAGGAAGATGAGAAGAAAAGCTTTTTTAAACAGCTAAATATTTTTCAGTACATGTTGGGTATTAAGTGGGCTGAGTAAAATAAAAAGGCAAAATAGAGTAACCAATTTTCTTTTTTTCAATTTAAAGTGTTATTTCAGTAAAAAAAAAAAAAAAAGTCTGAAAAGATATGTATCATAGGAAAGGGGGCAAAGTGAAGATGCTGAACTACCTGGAACCTGGATAATGGAGACCATGAGGGCTGCGAAGTAGGAACTGAGCCAGCAAAGGGAGAGCACGGAGGCCGTACACTCCCGACCAAGGGAAGCACCCTGGGGCTGCATGGCACAGCCTCATTAACTGCAGAGGGAAAAAAGCAAATGACTTCGGAGCCACTGGAATTCAACCCATACCCACATTATGAGGGGGCCAATCTGCCTCTTGGGTGTGGTCTTCTAGGACCACTGAAGCAAGCTGCTGGTGCAGAGGACAAGGAATCTGGCTATAAAGAAACCAGATCTTTCTGGATCTCTAACCAGCTCAAGCCAGAAAAGACTGCCACAGTGACCCTATCCTGCCTTTTTCCTTATACAATTTCATTTTAGTGTTAAAAGTCACACCCAGGGGTGGGAACAAAATGCTAATGGTACAGGTGGTACATGAAGAAGCCAGACTACTGAGTGCACAGCTGCCCACAGAGCTACCTCAGCACACGGTGACTTCAGAGCTGACACCTCCTTCCCTCTTCACAACCCCAGAAAAGTTCCCAAACCCTTTGTTCCAGAGCTGGACAGCCAGTCTGGTAGGCCCCTTAAACCAACACCTTCTCCTTTTTGTCCAGAAAAATACCCCACTTGCCTAAATTATTTTGTCTCATGCCAATTTCTATTGACTCAGGGACCAAGAACCCAAAGTCTGGTACCAAAGTTAGCATTCAATAGTTTACATTAATTACTCTTTTCAGTGGTTTTTGTGGAGTTCAATATTCCTATAATCCATTCTTTATTAACTGAAGGAAAGGCTGAAGACTTCCCTTGGCAAGGAAAGGCAGCTTTGAGGCCATTTCTTCATTCCCTTTAATTTGCCAGCTTTTTCTGTCTAGTGAGAATGCCTTTTCCTGCAGAAGTAACAACCAACCTAACACTCACTCACCATTCCAAAACCCAAATGAAAAGTACTGGGGAGAAAAACCACTTCCGAAAGATTTTTTCAAACCCGTCCTCTATGATCAATTCCTCATATCTTATTCTGTTGTCTCTGTTCAAAATAACTGCATTGTTTTGGGGGCTACTAGGAGAAAAAGAGATAAAAAGTATGGGGTCTTTTCTAACTGGCCTTCTCTGTCACCACATACATTTTTAGAAAGGTACAGTCTTAAATATTTCTTCACAGACTATCAAAGTTATTTGTGTTCAATACAGCATGTGTATATATGAGCATAATAATAATGGCAGAAATAATAAGTGATAGGCTAAAGATTCAGTCTCAAGTAGTCTTTTGTGTTCACAAAGGACATGTGCTGGTTTTTCATATCAAGAATTATTAATGTGAAACCTACGCAGAGTCAAGATAATATGCCAATAGTAATCTTCATACAATCTAGGACTAGATAATGTTTCTAATTCCATTGTGTATAAAATGATTTAATTTTGCTGAAGCCAGTATATAAAAATGAATTACTTGTTTACTGAGTAGGCCAGCCAAAATTTCAGCATTAAAATCTCATCATCACTTAACTGTTACAATTTATCATCACAAATTCAGTAACTCTCAGAAATTTAAACTCTGCTGAATCGTATGAGAGAAATCTATCAACTATAGCAGTATTCACAAATCCAGAAAACCACCAAGCTCTCATATTTCTAAGATAAGAGAACCTTGTATCCTGCCTCCCTTCAGCATGAAATTAGTAATGTCCTTCCTCTATTCCATTTAGATCAGTGGTTCTCAACCTTCCTAATGCCACAGCCCTTTAATACAGGAATTTAATCCTGTGGGTCATGACCCACAGGTTGAGAACCACTGATTTACACTATAAGATTAAATGGCTTTCCCTCATTATTGATGACAAGATGATCCTTATCCTTAAAGTTATATAAAGTGACTTTGACCTTGTCTCTCAATGATTTAATAAAAACAACAATGCTTTCACAAGTAAGGACCTCACATTGGTAGTTTCATTACTAAAACACCTAAGCCTGAAGCTTTAGTTATTCATCCCTGTCGGTGTCTGTTCACAGCCTCTGACAGCAGTCCTCAGTGTGACCTGGAGACCTTAGGGGATCACCAACACCCTTTGAGCACTGGAACTATCTTCAAAATAATCTAAAATACTATTTGCCTTTACATCCTTTTCTCTAATGAGTATCTGGGCATTTTCCAGAGATTACATGATATATAATGACGTCTTCACACTGAAAGCTAAAAGGAAATATACCTGTGTATTCTACAATGTTCTAGAATGTTTTACGGTAAAGGTTTAGGGTATAAATAATGCATGTACACAGATTAATTCATTTTTTTATCTCACTACCTCAATTGTGTTCTAAATATTTTTGCCTATACTTGCTATAATCTGTAGAACTTCATTATCATACAATAAATTATTCCTTTATAAATCCCTAAGTTTTCCTTGTGCCTTTACAGGAAACAAGACAAGTAAGTTTACTATGAAATCTTATTTTGCAAAAATACTTTTAGAGTCAGGCGCTTGGCTCACACCTATAATCCTTGCACTCTGGGAGGCTGATGCAGGTGGATTACCTGAGCTCAGGAGTTGGAGAACAGCCTGAGCAAGAGTGAGACCTCCATGTCTACTAAAAAAAAAAAAAACACTGAGGCAAGAGGATCATTTGAGCCCAAGAGTTTGAGGTTGCTATGAGGCCATGCCACTCTACCAAGGGCGAGAAAGTGAGACTCGGTCTCAAAAAAAAAAAAAAAAAACTTTTAGAATTTTTGAAAATTTTCTAAATTTTAAGTTTAAGTGTAGCTGTTATCATCTTAATATTTTAAAATATTTAACTCTAAAATTTTAAAATAATTCTAATTTTTAATAAATCATTAGGTTTAAAAGAGAAGAACTCACTCCAAGAAAACTAGGAAAAACCTTAAAAAAATACAACAATAAAATGAAAGTTATCTGACCTTTCCCTTAGCTTTATAGACATTAATAATTTACCTTGCTGTATGCTATTATATCATACAATAGAACATTGCAAATAATATTATACCAGCTAAGCTCCAGTATCATTTTGAGATAAACTATTCAGTGTTTAAAATAAAAGGAATTTATAGCCTGTAAAAAACATATCAAATGCTGACATGGACGTGGAGCAACAAGAATCCTCATTCATCACTGATGGGCATGCAAAATGATACACACAGCCACGTCGGTACGCTATTTGACAGTGTCTTACAGAAGTACACAAACTCACAAACCATTATCACACAACCTGCAATTTTGCTACTAGACATTTACCCAGGTGAATTGGAATTTTATAATTCACATAACGTCCTGTACATAATTACTCCACACCAGAAGTAACCCAGATGTCCTTTAACAAATGAATGAGTAACAAAACACTGTGGCACATCCACTTAATGGAATTTATTACTCCTACTCAGCAATAAAACAGAATGAACTATCAATGATTGAAGAGCATGGATGAATTTTAAGTAGGTTTGTCATAGTGGAAGAATCCATACCCAAACTCTATGGACTGTATGATCACACTTACAAGATCAGAGGTCACCACGGGTCGTGGGAGGATGCCCACCACCATAGGACTGCGCCAGAAACAGCGAGGAGGGGACACTGCCCCATGTGGTGCTGTAGTGGTGGAGCCGCTCCCCTGCATACGACAAAACCCAGAGAACTTGATGCCACATGGAGGAAGCTTTACTGTATGCAAATATTTAGAAATAAACATGATTTTAGGAGTTCCAAACCCACCTGTTTCTAGGATGGACTGCATACAATGAAAAATGAATCTAATTGTATCACAAATGAATGTATGGTGTCACCTCACTGAAGAAGCTTAGGGAAACAAAAAGAAGATAATCTAAGTAACTATTTTTATTGTTATCGTTTGTTTTTAAAACAGAGTCTCACTCTGTTGCCTGGGATAGAATGCTGGTTATCAACCTAGCTCACGGCAACCTCAAACTCCTGGGCTAGAGGATTCTCCTGCCTCACATACACACACACACCCCTGCCACCCTCCCTGCTCCCCCCCACTACAGGCTCCTGCCATGCCTCCCTAATGTTTCTATTTTTAGAAGAGATGCGGGTCTTACCCTTGCTTAGTGTGGTCTTAAACTCTCAAGCTCAAGCAATTTACCCACCTCAGCCTCCCAGAGTGCTAGGATTGTAGGAGTAAGCCACCGTGCCTGGTCTAATCCAAGTAAGTTTAGAAGACACTGTATTAACTGGATATTTTAAGACTAAAGATTTTTTTTAAAAAGTAGACATTAACACTGTACTTGAGGACGGTTTGACTCTCAAAGAAATATAGCTTAGCTATTCTGAAACTATTTTAAACATACACTAAGGTATTCATGTAAATAAATCAATAATTTAATAAATTATACATAATATGAGCCAGGGTTCTTAGTATCTGAAAAATAAATTATAACAAATAAAATAGAAAGCTAGAATGAGTCCTATGGATTAAGAGTTGAATGTACTAGTAAAAACTCATAATTATTTTAATAAACATGCAAAAATATTCAAACATATGTATGTGTATACATATACATACACAAATATCCTAACTCTGTCTCCTTAGAGGCTCTAGAACAAGTGACATGCCCACCAGTAACACCCAGTAGCAGTGAGCACACCCTGCCCCCAGATACTGTTTTTTGAGTACCACACTTTAGTGAACAGGGGACTCTTGGAGAAATGGCTGAGGGTAAAGGTTGAGGGAAGGGAAAATTCAATGCAAGCTTGGAGAATTTGTCATTTCACAAACAATACATCCAACCTAAGAGAGTTCCCTAAGGCCAAAGACAAAACAATTTGAGCAACAAAATAAACAATGATAGTATTGGAATATGATCCAAAGATTGAAATAACACTTCATGAGTCCATACTAATAAATACACACATACATACACATATGAATAAGGGGGAGGGAAAAATCTTCCATACAAAACAATTCCAAATAATAAATGTGGAGAAGCAAAGGAATGTTACCATTAGAATACCACAATGATGGCTGCAAGCAAGATCCTCTGATAAATGCCAAGATTAGTGGGAGAATATTTAAATGTCTCTCTCAAAATATTGATTAACTACTGTACTACTACCCTCCTGAAATATTTATTAACTATTATAGTGGTTTTAAACTATGCCTGCAAACATTTCACACTCCTCCTTTAAGAAGGTCAAGTTTAAGCACTCTTTATCCCTTTGAATACAGGCTGCAATTAATAACTTGATTCTAAGGAATATAGTATAGGAAAGGAAAAACATTAACTTTATAGTTAAGAAAGGTGGCAAGCCAAGATTAACATCATCAGCAATAAGTCATTTTGACATCACGTACCACTGATATAATGTGATGAGAGCACTTCACTTCTCTGGTATTGTTCCAAAAATCCATAATCTCAGGCTAGTCATGAAAAAACATCAGGCAAACCCAAGCCAAGAGACACTGTACAAAATATCTGACCACTACTCTTCAAAAGTGTCAAGGTCATGACCTAGAATGAAAGCTGAGCTACTATCACAGGCTGAAGAGACTAAGCAGCCATGACAACCAGTGCCAGCCTGGATCCTGTAACAGACAAAGCTTTGGTGGGAAACTGGTGAAATTCCGATGGAATGTGCAGTTCAGTTAAGATTATCACACCAATGTTAATTTCTTAGTTTTTATAATTATACCAAAGTAATATAAGATGTTGACTTTTTGAAGCTGGCTTTTTGAAAGGTATATGACAATTCTCTACACTATCTTTCTAAGGCTTCTACAAAAATTATTTCAAATAAAAAGTTTTAAAAATTGACTGGACTTTTTAAATTATAATAATAATGATAAAGTAGTAAAATAAGTGTAAAATATACACAGATCATGAAAAATTAACTCTCTTCATTTTCAAATAGAAAATGACAAACTAGTGTCCAGATAAATAAACTGATTTATCGGACATAGTTACCTAAATTAGAACTGCAATTCTCTGCACATTTTTATTCATATTAAAAACTTTAGAATCATCCTGCCTTTAGTTTCCCTTAGAAAACATATTCATACAGTTGGGTTTAGGAAGCAACTTATTTCTTTATAAGACCTGTCAACTTTGATTTTATGCTTCTAATTAAAGTTTGTCCATTATAAATGGACAATTCTGTTTGTCCTGGCAAAGAATCACTTCATCACCAAAATGCCGGGGTCATACTTCATAAAAAAGGAAAAACTTGACAGTGTTGAAAAATGGTTGTACTCACATTTTTCACATCAGTGTCGAGAAAGTGTTTGTACGGGGCAGTGCCTGTGGCTGAAAGGAGTAGGGTGCTGGCCCCATATACTGGAGGTGATGGGTTCAAATCCAGCTCTGGTCAAAAACTAGAAAAAAAAAAAAGAAAGAAAGAGAAAATGTTTATACCAAAGTTTTTCCATATAGCTTTTAAATTGTATTTATAATAAATTAGGATCCCAGAATTATTTGTATCTTGCATCGCAAAAAGAAGTTAGTGAATGATGATATGTCAGTACCAGAAAATTCATTGTTTTTCCTTTTAAAAAAAGAATTTTGTCTTATTTTTTATCACACAGCATTAATTACCTAAAATTTAGTGTATACCTAGGTCCAAATACTATATTATTTGTTTTATCTGCATTACCTCTAAATTTTATACACTCAATATGATAATGGTACTATTCATTTGCTAGAGCAGAGTAATGAGATTTATTAAGGCCAAACAATGCAAACAAGCCAGGCAGCCAGTTAACTAAACATAAAGCCAGAATTTAAACCTAAGCAAGAGTAGCTTGCAGGGCTCACATTTTAGTTCACGTGAAACAAGAAGATATGAAATTTCTTTCGGCAATTTCCGGAATAGAATTTTCATATGAAATTTTATGCAAATACAAAATTTTCTCTATCCAAATAAAGAGGAAATTTGCTCATCACTAATGTTCATGCAACCTGTATCCTATTCAACATGATACCACAAATAAGGAATGGAGACAATCACAACTCCTCTATGTAATGCAACACGGGGGCGCGGGAGGCCCACCAATCTCATGGTATAGGGCAGTCCATACCTCAAAGGATTACCACAAGATAGCTATTTGCCTAACAAGCATGCTAAAAGCTTCATTCCCTAGATCTTGGTATTTTGAAATGACTTCATTTATTGTAGAATAGTCTAGACAGCTATTTTAATTCTTGTATTTCAAATGAAAAAAGCAGAGATTCAAAAATGGTAAGTTACTTTGCTCAGTACTTCAGAGCTGTTAGGTAACGGTTCATAATGTTCTTCCTCTCGTTTTTAAAATCTGTATCAGATATGGGCAAAAATCTATCACCATTTCTATCATTCCTATTTTTATGTTTGAAGCAAATTTGCTATTCATTATCTTGTGTGACTATGGAAAGTCACTTTCTAGTCAGAAACACCTAATGAATTCTCTAAAAAAAAACTCATTGTTTAGAATCCAGCAAAATCATGAGAGGGAAGAGTTAAAGGTTAAAGAACAGGAGTGAACAAGTTGGCAAATGCTAAGTGCATTAAACAAGGGTGAGTGTCTTAGTCATTCGGTTCAAAGAGTGGAAGCGACTCAGCGTACTCAAGGAACTTGGAAAGAAATACACTGGGGAGAAAGAATATCAGGAGCCCTAGAAGGACTGGAACAGACAATCTGTGCCCTCTGGCATGTGTGCTTGGGTCCCTGCTGCTTTCATCATGTTTACTTCGATCTTTATTCTCTCTGAATACCATGTTTCTTTTCTCCAACCACACACGAGCCAAACATAGTCACTCAAGCTCCAGCCCTGTGCCACCTTCCCATTCAAAGTACCTGATGAACAGCAAGTCAATCTCTCTGACTCTTACCAAGGCTCACCAGAGACAAAATCTAGTAGCACTAGTCTTTTAGTTCATTATTACAATGGGAATGAGTCACGTGGTCCACTGAAAATCTAATTAAGGCGTGGATGTGAGGTTAATGTTAGATTCTCTAAGAATGAATTATGCAAGAAAGGAAATGATTGCTGATAAAAATGAGTTTGTAATGTTAATGTCTTAATTTTAATTTGCTGTTATTCTTAAAAAGTATCCCAGTGAACCCAAAATCATTCACATTTGATGTAATACAAAATTTCTGTCTATATGCAGGTGTAGGGTGATACCAACATGAACCTTGTGCATCAGATAGCAGAGAAAGATTACATAAACCAGACATTTGGTGGGGGGGAGAAATTGAGAGCAATCGAGTAGGTAATTTTCTCATATCTCTGTCTTTGAAGGACATATAGTCAGTACAAGATACAGATGATTTTAAATGCATAAACTTAAATAAAAATGAATATATATGCACAAAAACATGTGCCCTTCGAACATAAACTATGTCCTCTTCTCAAACAGCCATAAATATTTTTAGTGATCATAAAAATACCAGTTAGTTATTTGCTGAAAGTAGAAAATTGATAGGTTGTCCTACCTCAATATCACAGTATAATTTAAATTAATTTATTAATTTCAAAATTGGAAACGAATAACAAAAGAATGTGCAACAACATGTATATTACCCTGAAGCAAGGGAAGCTAACATATTTCTATTTTAAAAGAAAAACATGATTAATGATAGGTCATGTACTAACCAAATCACAGTTTGAGACAGGATTGTTATCAGTTTATTCTATATATTCTTCTAAGGAGAACAAATCATGTGATACACATATTTTAATTCTGTTTTGAAGTTATCACATAAGACAATGCTTTTTACTAGCAATAACTGTCATGTTCAGCATATAGGGAAAATTCAATAAATGTTAGTTTCCTTTCCCTTTTCCCACAGTAACTAGCTTAATTAACCATAAAAATGGATTATCCACTTTTATAAGAGATTTGTAGCCACCTGGATTTTTATCCAAGAATATTAGGCATATGCTTTATGTATCTTATATGCATTATATACATATTGTGCTTTAGGCCTTTTTTACCCCTTGTAATATAGGAGAGACATTTAATCAATTTGATTTTCCACAGCCAGTGGTTAAAGAAAGCAACTTTCTTTAGTGGGCTGTCCACTGTCTGCCCAGGAACAGATACTCAATCAAGCAAGTGCGAGTACATAATAAAGATTGTCTCCTCACACTGCAGGCTCTGTTCACATACTCCAGCGGCCCTGGCCATGAAGGCCTCCAAGAAACCCAGAAGTATAGAAATTTTGGGGTCTCACTTATGTGTGAGATGCCTTACTCTAGGAAGTATGTTCTAGGAAGTATGGCCCATAGGCCATACTGTTCTTATTTAATGAAAAGGAAAATAAGGCCTGGCAGTATTACTGCCTCAAGGAAAAGTATTTCCAGGGAGTATTTGTTCTTGAAATCACGCTTCTCTAGAGGTTAACTTTCAACTCATTATATTAAAGATAGGCTTGTTCGAATGTGGCAATGATATGAATAACTAATAAGGTCGGTAAATTGGGGTATATCAAGGTTATCTCAAGCTATATACTAACAAAGTAAAACAATAAAAAAATCTGCCAAGAGCCTTTTCTCCATATTTTAAAATTGGGCAGCCATGTTTACTGTGAACCATTATGGAGAACACACTGTGCTTGACACTGGGTAGGGTGAAAACATTTTACACGTGGGCTGTTCAACAGATTCGAGAGTGAAATGTCAGTTCTGCTATTGCATACCAATACTATAGTCCATTACCAGAATACTGGTAACTGTTATTGAATGCTGGTTTGCATAAAGAATTTAAGTAAAACAGATGCAAAGTTTCCAGATGCAGATATTTTGAGGATAAAATTAGCTAGTGAAATATTTCACCAGCTCTTATTTTTCAAGTATTCAAAAACCAGTTTTCAAACTCTTGTTAGAGGGCAAATACATGACAGGAATTTCAAGTGGGTTTGCTACAGGATTGTTTTGCCCATTACACTGTAACTCTTAGTGAAGGAAAGTATTAAAATAAAGGAGTAAGTGCCCAGAATAATCAAAGACCAATCATCTGATTTCTTTTGCTCTGGAGCTCACTTTTCTCAACTATAGTACATATAATGGTGAACTAAATCTCAAGTTACGTATAAAACAGGAACTACAGAAAGATTGTCCAAACAGTGCAACAATACATCTATCTGTAAGTCCAATGAGTAATTCCTTAAGAATTATTCTTCCTGCCAGTGTTTCCTCACCAGCCCTCGAACAACCAGATTGGTTCTACAGAATCACTGCGTGACACTTTATCTTAAGTAAATGCAAGAATTTTATCTGGCACACAAATTATAGAATCCTTATACTTTTTCTGTAGAAAAAAATAGAAAAGTTATACTTTTTCTAAAACACTATTGGCATTTGGGTGCCCTCTATATTTCTTATAACTAGATAATATAATAGGAAAATATAAATTCATATTGTATACTTTATACATTGTTGTCATATGCATACTTATTTTATGAGTTATTATGTGTCATTGAGGAAAAATTTCCCCACCACAAATAGAAACACCGTGCTGTGCTTAGTTAGACTGGCCATGATTGCTGTAGAACTGCTTTGGCTGTCCAATTGTGCCCTTCAGTTAATCAGAATACTAAAAACCTTGCCTAGCAGAAAATTATAGTACCAGAAACATAAGGTGAGTTGTGTGGCAGCTCATGAAGAAGGCACAGAGCATGCTTGATTCCTTACACTGTGAATATGTAATGACACAATGTAACATCTCTTCTTTACTCACTGGAAAAGTATTTAAGACTACAGGGTGGGCACGTGGATTTTGTATGCAAGAAAGTTCCTGTGGAAAAAATTTCCTGTTTCACCCAGGAGCCAGCAACCTTGCAAGTAACCTCAAATAAACTCATCTAACTTGAGTTAGAATAGGATTTGTCTGAGTCATTCTTTGGTGTATCTGATCCATCTCAGTTTAGGGGACAGTTTTTCTATACTGTAGTATGATTTTCCGAAAACTATTTTGTGTGCCTACATAGACTCAAACACAGACTATACATTTGAAATGCATGACTCATATTTCTCACTTTTTGATCCAATAAGTAAATCTAAAGATTTATTTGTAGCATTCAAATAATGTTATTATTTGTTTGCATCCATAAGAGGTGAGATAATAATCTTAGAATAAACTAAAAAAAATCCCCAAAACTTGTACTGAAAATTTAACCCCTTTTGAGTGGTAGAAATTATATACAGCTATTAATAGACTTTATAAATATCTCCAAAAGAAATCCAAAATGATAAAATACAATTCAAATCAATATTTATAGTTAGAAAAGAAAAAAAACAGAAGCTCAATATTCTTTGATAAAGACAAGTATATGTAGAGGACTATGGTAGGAATCTTGGAACAACTCAGGAAGAGTTAAAATCAAAAGCTTTTAAAAATAACCCCCAAGGAAGGACAGAGAAACATAATATGCAAATTATGTTAAATGAAGCAGGAGAGAAAATCTTAACCCTATTCTTTATTTTGCCAAAAGAAGCTTTTTTGCTATTGGTAAAACCATTGCTTAAGAAATAATTTGGCAACTTCTGACCAACAAGGCCATAAATTGTCATTATCAGTAGCACATGGATCTGCCTCTCAATGCATTTGCTTGTTCATATGACAAAAAGGGGTTACCTAGCTCAAAAAGTGGGGTTATTTTTAAAAGCTTACAACTGAAAGTCAGAATACAGCATGGCCCAAGGGTTTCCATAGATAGGGAAAGTTAACAAATTCATATTATATTTTATATTTTTAATATTATCATATTTGTATCTTAACATGTAAACAAATATTTTATAAAATTTTATAGTGAATACTTTGTAAATAAAGATAGATTTAGCTGCAATTTCCCATTTTTCCTATGTATGTATCACAAGTTTGGAACACTCTGTATAAAACATTAGGACTAAGCATTCTGAAGGAAAATTATAACCAGCATCAAATTGAAATTTGAGATGTCATTGTTTGGCAGTAGGAGAGCTGCCTTACAAATTCAGTGCTCGGGGGTATAGAGTGAGGCTGACTTTGGCTCGCCTGATAAGCAGGCAGCCATATATATATATATAGAAGAGAGAGAGAGAGAGCACTTTGGCTTTGTTTTCTTACTTTTTTTTTTTTCAATTTTTTCCCCCAAGATATTCCTTTTTCTTTTTTTGCTTCATTTTTCTCATGTAAATATAATTTTTTATTGTTACCTTCTTTAATAATATGAACTTCAGTTTTACTAGTTTTTCTACCTCTGGTATTTGTTTTTTCCCCCAATTTTAACCTGTAAGCTTTTTTGTTTGTTTTGGTGTGATTTATAGTATTTTTGTCTTTCCTCTCTATTTGGTAGAAGTGGGGTAGTGTGTCTGCTCAGGCTGGCAAAGAGCTACAGACCTCAAGGGAACAACCCAACTCAGCACCCCCAGAGGTTGGGGATTTTCAGGTATGGGTCAAATTACCCATACCTTGTTTCTTTTGCAAGCCATAAGGAGTAAGTGCCAATTGACCTACTGGGGCAAATCCATCAGGGTGACTGCAAACTTCTCAAATAAAATTTTTCAAGCCAGAAGACAATGGTCATCTATCTTTAATCTATTTAAACAAAACAATTTCCAGCCCAGAATTCTATATCCTGCTAAGCAAAGCTTTAAAATTGACAGAGAAATCATATCTTTTACTGATATACAAACATTGAGGAAATTTTCCACAATAAGCCCAGCTCTACAGGTAATACTTCAACCTGTTCTACACACTGACCCTCACAACACACCATCAGCAAAGTAAGCACCTAGAAATTAAAGGACAGAACCTAGCTTCCACAATGATGCAAAAGATAAAACTAAGCAAAGGACTTTCACAAAATAAGATGAATAGAACACTACCACACTTATCAACTATTTCAATAAATATTATGACTTGAATTCCCCACTGAACAGGCATTGATTGGCTGATTGGATTAAAAAACACAACCATCCATTTGTTGTCTGCAGGAAACACACCTAGCTTCAAAAGACAAATTAAACTCAGAGTTAAAGGTTGGAAGACAATTTTTCAGGCAAGCAGAATTCAGAAGAAAAGAGGAGTTGCAATCTTATTGTCAGATATAAGTGGATTTAAAGCAACTAAAGTCAAAAAAGACAAAGATGGACACTTCATATTGGTCAAGGGAAAAATACAAGGAGCCATTTCAATTCTAAATATTTATGCATCAAATTTAAAAGCTCCCAGATTCCTGAAACAGACTTTAATTAGTCTGAGCCAGATAACATCCCATAACACCATAATAGCCAGGGACTTTAACATTCCTATTACGAGCTGGACAGATCCTCTAAACAGAAACTAAACAAAGATAAAAGGGACTTAAATGTGACCCTAGAACATCTGTGCTTAATAGACATATATAATAGACACTCCATCCAAAGCTAAAGAAGATGCATTCATCTCATCAATGCATGGAACATTCTCCAAAATTGATCATATCCTAGGACACAAAACAAATCTCAACAGAATCAAAAGAATTGAAATCTTACCTTGTATCTTCTCAGACCACACAGCATTAAAAGTGGAACTCAACCCCAGAAAAATATTCAACCTTTCAAAAAAGCATGGAAATTAAACAACCTTCTGTTGCCTGACAGTTGGGTGCAGGAAGAGATAAAAAAGGAAATCATTAACTTCCTTTTTATAACAACAATGAAGACAGAAGCTATCAAAACCTGTGGGATACATCAAAAGCAGTGCTGAGAGGGAAATTTATCTCTTTAGATGCCTACATCTTAAAGACAGTGCATTAACAAACTCACAAACCATCTTATGGAATTATAAAAGAAGAACAATCTAATCTTAAACCCAGCAGAAAATAAATACCCAAAATTAAATTATAGATTAATGAAATCGAAAACAAAAGAATTATTCAAAAAATTAGTGAAACAAAAAGTTGGGTTTTTTTGAAAAAATAAATAAAATAGATAAACTTTTGCCCAGACTAACGAGACACGGAAAAGTAAAATCTCTAGTAACCTCGATCGGAAATGATAAAAGGGAAATAGCAACAGATACCACAGAGATACAAGAGATTATTTCTGAATACTACAAAAAACTCTATGCCAAGAAATTTGGCAATGTGAAAGAAATGGATCAATATTTCAAATCACATCCTTTCCCTAGACTTAGCCAAGAACAAATAGATGTCCTGAATAGACCAATTTCAAGCACTGAGATCAAAGAAACAATTAAAAAATGCCCAGATGGCTTCATATAGGCCGAAAAGCCAATATGTGCCTTTAAACAGATTCATTCTGTGAGAACAGGTTTGAAGATTTTTAGTGAATTGAGAAGGAGAGACTGGGATAGAACTCCATTTTGACCTTAGGCCTGCTCAAACAGAAGGTAATACTTTAGTGAACAAAGGCTTGGTCCTGGAGGCAGGGCTTGCAGGCAAGTCTTCTATATATTTTAGTAATCTCCACCACTCCTAGAGAATGAATAATTGCCTCCAGATGGTCTGTTAAGGTTCTAGCATTCAAGCAGTTTATTCTCCCAGAGTTTGCTTTGTGGCTTAGATTTAATTTTAGATGTAATGAAGGTTAAAAAAAATAGTTAATGAAGTATTGTGTTAGTTGATCAATAGACAGGTAGGCGCTGGGCTGATGATGGCCTGGTCATGAGGTGGTCAGCTGATGGTCACAAGAATCAAGTCACCAGGTTTTAGATGGATGATGTATGTCATAAGATTATTGGACATAGTGCATACGTGTAGTATTGGCTATATAAGCTGTGTTAAAATAAAGATTATTCGCTACATGCCTAAGAGAGCTTGTAGCTTCCCTCATTCCATACAATTCCTTCACCAGCCTCTGTGACATCACTCTGTACCTCAGATTCCAGCTACAACTTCACACCGAAATTCCATCAAACCTTCGAAGAGCTTATTCCCATACTGCAGATATTATTCCAAAAAATTAAGGAGTGAGGAATCTTTTCCAACACGTTCTATGAAGCAAACATCACTGTGCTACCAAAACCAGAAAAAGACCCAACTACAAAGAAGAACTTCAAACCATTTTCACTAATGGATGTAGATACAAAAATTCTCAACAAAATTCTGGCCAATAGACTACAACTTGCCATTAAAAAAGTCATACATTAAATAGGATTTAATCATCCCAAGGATGCAAGGCTGATTTAACATATGCAAATCCATAAATATAATTCACTAGATCAACACAAGCAAAAACAAAGACCATATGATCCCCTCAATAGATGCAGAAAAAGCATTGGATAAAATTCAACATCCTTTTTTAATTAAAACCCTGAAGAATATAGGCACAGGTGGAAAATTTCTTAAACAGATCGAAGCCATCTACAAAACCCCGCAGCTAATATTTTACTGAGTAAAGTAAAACTGAAAGCTTTTCCACTTAGAACTGGAACCAGACAATGTTGCCATCTATCACCACTACTATTCAACATAGTGCTGGAAGTTCTAGCGAATATAATCAGCCTAAAGAAGGGAGTAAAGGGCACCTAAATGGGAGCAGAGGAGGTCAAATGCTCCCTCTTTGCTGACGATATGATCTTATACTGAGAGAACCCCAAAGATTCAACCACAAGACTCCTAGATGTGATCAAAACTTACTATAATCTTTCAGGATATAAAATCAATGTCCACAAGTCAGTAGCCTTTATATATGCCAATAACAGCCATACTGAGAAGCTAATTAAGGTCACAATCTCCTTCACAGGAGCTTCAAAGAAAATGAAATACCTACAAACATACCTAACAAAAGAGATTTCTTATGAAACCCTAAGAAAAGAAATAACAAAAGATATTAACAAATGGAATAATACACCATGCTCATGGCTGGAAAGAATCAACCTTGTTAAAAATATTTATGCCTCCCAAAGCAATCTAAAGGTTCAATGCAATCTCATTAAAATACCAACATCATACTTTCAAGAGAAAAAAATAATTCTTCATTTTGTATGGAAATGTAATGAGAAAAAACCCATATAGCTAAGGCAATACTTAACAATAAAAACAAAGCCAGGCATCAGCCTACCAGACTTTAGGCTGTACTACAAGGTCATAGTGATCAAAACAACATGCTACTGGCATAAAAATAGACACATAGAAATCTAGAATCAAACAGAAAATGAGGAAATGAAACAAACATCTTATAGCCATCTAATCTTTCATAAACCAACAAGAATACACACTGGGGAAAAGAATCTCTATTTAATAAATGGTGCTGGGAGAACTGGATAACCACATATAAGAGACTGAAACTGGACCCACACCTTTCTCCACTTACAAAAAATTTATTCAAGAAGGATAAAAGATCTGAATCTAAGCCATGAAACAATAAAAATCCTTGAATAAAGTGTGAGGAAAACCCTTGAAGATATCAGCCTGGGGAGAGACTTTATGAAGAAGATTTCCATGGCAATTGCAACAACAAAAATAAACAAATAGAACTTAATAAAGTGGGACTGAAAATAAAATGGGACTGAAAAGCTTCTGTACTGCTAAGGAGACAACAATCAAAGCAAATAGACAACCTACACAATGGGAAAAGATATTTGCATATTTTGAATCAGACAAAAGCTTAATAACTAGGATCTATAGAGAATGCAAATTAATCAACATGAAAAAAGCCAACAATCCCTTATATTACTGGGCAAGAGAGATGAATAGAACCTTCTCTAAAGAAGATAGACAAATGGCTAACAAATATATGAAAAAATGCTCAGCATCCCTAATTATTAGAAAAATGCAAATCAAAACCACCCTGAGATATCATCTAACCCCAGTGAGAATGTCCCACATCACAAAGTCTTAAAACTGCAGATGCTGGCATGGATGTGGACAGAAAGGAACACTTCTGCATTGCTGGTAGGACTGCAAACTAATACAACTTTTTTAGAAAGAAAGTATGGAGAATCCTCAAAGAACTCAAACTAGACCTCCCATTTGATCCTACAACACCATTACCAGGCATCTACTCAGAAAAAAAAAAAATCATTGTAACATAAGGACATTTGCAATAGGCTGTTTATCACAGCTCAATTTACAGTCACCAAAATATGGAAAGAAACTAAATGCCCACCACTCCAGGAATGGATTAACAAGCACTGGTATATGTCTACCATGGAATATTATTCAGCCACTTAAAGAGATGGAGACTTTGCATCTTTTACATTAACCTGATTGAAGTTGGAACATATTCTTCTTAGTAAAGCATCACGAGAATGGAGAAGCGAGAAACCAATGTACTAAATTCTAATACGAAGGCAGTAGATGATCTAACACAAGGTGGGGTGTAGGGGTGAGGGAGTAGGAAGAGGGGAAGAGGAAGGAGGTTGTGGGGTCATAATGTATGGCACACCTCTTGGGGTTGGGATACAATTATAAGAGGGACTTTACCTAACAAATGCAAATGCAATTAATGTAATCTAATTCCTTGTACCCTCAAGGAATCCCCCCCAAAAGAATAACAGTGTTTGTATTTTTAACAAAAAAAAAAAATAGATTTCATTTAGAGTTTCAGAATTAATGTTAAAAAGTAAATTACCTGAAATTTTTAAGAATCCAAACGTGTTTACATATTTATCTGTCCTTCTGTCTCCTGGACCATTTTGTTCATTAAACAAACAAAAAACACAAGCATAGCACTCTTCCTGAAATAGTTTGAGCTGCAAACCAGAAAGTATTGATTGATCATCAATCAATTTACAAAGATACATTTGGTATTTCTACATGTATTATCATCCTATTTTGTGTCAACAAAACACATAAATTACAAGCCCCAATTTGATAAAAATCAAAATGAAAAGGTCAAATTCTTCAAAACCCTAAGAAAAAGCACAAGTTTATCCAAAGAAATGTTAAGGAATTATTTACCTACAGCTCATCGTTGTTAATGAAAGCATATTGATATTCTTCAGGGGAAGAATGACATAGAGGGAATTTTAAATGATTTCACAAAGCAACTGCCTCTGAAAATTTTGTCAAAGATCTCTGCTTATACATCTAACACAGAAACAGGTAACATAGCAAGCTCTTGGTAAAAATATTTTTCTCCTTCCTAAGCCCATTTCTCTTCGGTTCAGCTTTGCCTATATTTTACTGAATAGAACAAAAGAAAGGAATTCAACATAAAAAGGAATTATTGACATACTTGTTCCAGTTAACTGTATACTATTAATCTGTACTTATTGTCTGTACATCTATTGCAAGGTAAGGACTTGAAAATATCAAAAAGTTGGTTTCAAAAAACAAGCTTTCAAACAAACAAAAAAAAAGTCTTAAACAAAATACTGAAAGCTATATGGTTTTAGAAAAGAATTCTTTATAGGAACTCTCAAGCTCTTATTTTTATTTCATGCTAAACGTGTTCCAAGATAAACACAGTATTTTCTGTTCAGAAATGACAGAGCTGAATTATCCCAATGACAATCAGATATTTCTCAGTCTCCTTCAAGAAAACTCCCATTGATCTCTCGAATCATCCTTGTTTTTTTCTTCTTGTGAAACTACAAAGAATCTTCTCAATTCCCCTGGATCTGGACCCATTAGCTTGACCTTATAGTTTTTGCCAAGCAAGCCAGAAAGAGATTAATATATTTCAGCTCTCTCCCTGTTTTAAGTATAAGAAACACAGATAGCTACCTCCTAAATAGTCCCTGAAAGCTTGTTTGGGGCCATACAAATTAAAGGATTTCCCCCCACGGGATTGCAACTAAAGTCCTAGCAATGGGTCTTGCTATGCACCCCCACTGGGACACTTCTGTAATCAAAGGTAAATAGGTCCACTATAGCGTTTTCCATGTATGTATCTTCCCAAAGTCATACATTTTACTTTTTTTTCCATTTTTCTCTTGAAAATAAAAGCACACAATAAATAGATCATGTTATATAGCAAGTAAGAGCAGTTTTTTGAAAGACAAATAGATCTGTGCTCTCTTTCAATGATACACTAGGCCTTGGCCTCTAAGCCTCAGTTTCCTAATCTGCAAAATGGAGAGAATCATACACAATAATTTTTGTAAAAATTAAATATATATAAAGTTTTTACCATAATGTGAGAATAGCTTATTCATAGGCACATAGATGAAAAATAGCATTAAAATTTCAGTGTTTTGCAAATACGTTAATATGTAAGAGCCATTGACAAAGAATCAAGGTGAAATCCTGAAAGATTGTGTAAAATATTTCAAGTTTAATTTTTTCTGAAGGCAATGATAAAAATTTAAAGGATTTAAATATAAAAGTAAAATGATTTAAAGGACTACTTCACAGGTTTTGGAAAATAGGGAAGTGAGGGGTACTAGCCAAGTTCTGAGGTTATTTACAGAAATTTAATATAAGAAAATTATGCTTTGCTGTTTATATTTTGGGCAGAATTTCCTTGGTGGGAGACTGGCTATCTTGATACCCTGCCCATCCTTACACAGTGCCTATGACAGGCCCCTCCTCATATTAAAAAGCCCACAAAACTTGTTCAGTTTGGTAGGTAAAATTTTAAATTGCTTCTTGGTCTGCTTTGCGTTTTTTTTTTTTTGCAGTTTTGGGCCGGGGCCCCCACCTCTGGTATATGGGGCCAGCACCCTACTCCTTGAGCCACAGGCGCCACCCCTGCTTTGTGTTTTTTAATTTAGAAATGAATATTTTCTTTCTAAAACATATTTCCTTATGAATTGGTGACATTCCCTGTGCTCATTTTTCCTTTCAGGTATTTCCCTATTCCTGTTGATTTATATCTATATAAATTAACTTTGTTATTTATAGCAAAACGTTAACATTATGTTTGCTTCTATCAGTCAGCAAGAGTTGGAAATCTAAACTCATTTTAATATAAACCTAGAGAGAACAGACATGGGGAATGCAGATTTTAATATTAAATAATTTTGGGGTAGTTTGAATTTTTTCCCTCATACAGTCGATTGGTATATATTTGTTCATCTTTATTTATTGTGATCATCAAGATCTTTTGAGGCCTAAGCTCAAAATAGTAGTTAGTAAATTCTTGGAACTTCTTGAGTAAATGATTAGAGCATAAGATATAGCCCAGCAGATCTTTTCAGCTATTATATAATAGTTCCTCTACATAAAAGTATTGATGATTTGAAGTACTTTGTACGGATCGTATCTTTAGACTCTGCTATTTATTAATAGAGGTAATATTTTGTGGTATATATTTTCTAATAATATTACCTCTAGTTATAGAGGTAATATTTTGCAGGGAAGAATGAAGAAAAGGGAGATATTAATGGGAGGTCAACCTCTATATGTGTCTTCATGAATGGGGTTCAGTTATGAAGTCCTACCTCTATTTGATCCATTGTATTTTTAGATTAATCCATCTATTTATTAGTCTAGTTATTTATTCTTGGAGGTTATTGTTTTAGAGCTTCTTTTGAAAATCTTTCATGTTTTAAATTTAGATACTTTGTTTGAAATAAATGCAGCACAAAAGACAAATATTTGCCTTCATATTCTCCAAATAAGTAGCCTAATAGTTGAGGTGGCTAGGGATTACTAGGGGGCAGCTTAAACCTCATTTTGTAACAGCCTGGATGTATACCCTTCATCACACAGGTAGCTTGAGTAGATACAAAAGTTAAACAATCTCAGAGGGCTGTGCTACTCGAGAGCAGTTTGAAATCCTGATCTGTAGACTTCAGTGTTAGCACAGTTCTTCCCAGCCAAGGTGGAGTCTACTGAAGAGGACTTCTCCATGTGGATTTAACCCCTGGAGGAGCTGTAAGACCAAAACTTATTTTGAGAGGTAGAAAGAAAGGAATAGAAATCATTCAAGGAACATGTGTGTGAAGTGATACCAGTCTGTGCCTTTAGCTGCCATGTACAGCATCATTGGCTTGTGGTGGTGGCCCTGGCCATTGTTAGAGCGAAATTTATCAAATGTGGACCATGATCTTAAAAATTCTGCCTCATCTTATTTTTTGTCTTTGTTAACTGTTTAGTCTAAAATGCTAATGGTGAGGAAATTGAGCATGCCTTCCTGTTGCCCTGTCCTAAATACATGGCCAGAGGCACCCACTGCAGAGTTCACAGCTGATGGCACGCCTTAGCTCTGCTGCTCACTCCAGGGGCTATGGGAAGAGCGAGCATACTGGGCCAGCCGGACACCATCTGGCCAGAATCGTTGTACCATACCAATCCCAGACCACTAGGCTTTAGGAAGCCCCTCCAGGAGGGTTTTAGAGAAGAACTGGATGGCCATTCTGTCAAAATACCATATTAGAATGACATTGTTTTTGGTAAAATGAAAATTTAAATTTTTTTCTAAAAGAGAAAAAATTATCTAATAACTTTTCCAAAAGAAAGTTAGGATACTATTATTTTTAAAGTTAGTTAATAAAATAGGCTAGATGAACAGAGACTGTCTCTACTGACAGTGATGTTCTCAGGAATGGACCATGTAAACAACTTTTTTCAGAAGCTCTGAGGCTGGGCTCCCCCATCACCCCATTGCGGCAATGTCCCATTTTTCTGGGGGAACAATCTTTGTAATTGGAAAAACATAGCTTCTTGTGGAGGAGGAGGCTGTATTTATCAACAGATCCCAAGTGGATAGGCTCAGCTGGGGAGGAGGTCACTCACGCTAACCTCAGGTGGGTACTTCAGCGGACTCTCAGTTCCCTCACTGAGTGACTGTACTGGGACTGCTTTCCTTACAGGGTAGTGAAGGTTAAAGGTAGTAATGAATCAGCTGCTTAGCTATGTTGCTGGCTAAATGTTGTTGGATTCAAAAGAGTGAAACACAAGGCTATGAAGATATTGGCAGGTCTCTGTGAGACCCACTGCTCAGGCACTGGAGATTGTGTGAACGGACCTCTGGGGAGAGATCTTCATTAGCTGGGTACCTGCTGTGAGGCTCAGAGCTCAGGACAAAAGTGGTGCAGGCTGCCAGACAGGTGGCAGGAAGGCCATGTGGCCTGCTTCTTCCCAGTCTTTCTGAGTCTTTGCAACTGGCCTACCTACCTGTCCACGTTTTGTAAAATCCATCTCACCTTAGTCTTCCAGCCTCACCCTCCTGGCCTTACCTATCAGGTCTTACCTGACATGGACCTTAGATCCTCTCCCAGTGACCAGTAACTCTTAGATGTCATCATTCCTGGAGCACACTAAAGGGTCCCAGCAGAGAATTCTGTGTCTTGGCTTCCAGGGCTCCCATGGTCAGTTACTGGTCACACAGATCCCCACCATCGTGATCTTTATCATTACTATTACTATTATTATTATTGATAGGATCTCACTATGTTACTAGGCCTCAAGCTGTTCTTCCACCTCAGTTTTCCAAGTAGCTAGGATTACATGCAATGGCATTATGCCCCGCCATGATGATCTTTGCACCAAAGTGCACCTCCACCAGCTGTATGTACCGGTACTGTGTCAGGGCAGTGGGGTTAAGAGATTCCTTTTGCCATGACCCAGGCTCTCATTCCATTTGTCCTTGAAATTGTGTCACAGGCTCCCAGAGACTGTGGTGCTTGTGTTTCTATAACATTACTGAGGCTAACACGATGGAGACTTCCCAGCAGACTCTTGCACCTTGTACCTCAAAGTCCAGAACTAGAAACTATGCGGGCCCCTGTGAGTGCCTTGCATTGCTCCCTGGCCTGGCATGCTGTTTGGCCCTTGCTCTGTGTATTGGGAGCTTAAAGTCAACTTCACCCCCTGCAGTCATGTCTCATAGGAGGGGTTGGGATGGGTCTACAGCATAGCAAGGATCGTTAAAAAGTGGCTAGACTTGTCTGGATGTATTACATCTTGCACTGCTGGTCTTTCTAGCCTAAACAGTAATGGTTGAAGAGCTCATGGGCAGCCATCACCTTCTTCGTATTCCTCCTCCTAAAAGTGGAGTTTTGAAGACCAGCAAATTGCCCCAGTGGTCTGCTGGACTTTGAGTCTTGGCCTAACTTAGAGCCATGCCCCTAACTCTTTGTCACCCCAACCTCTATCGGGGAGTCACATCATGAGGTCAGAGTTTATCACCACGATTTCTTCTATAGAAGAGTATATTTGAGCATATTTAGTTTGTTTACTTTTACAGTTAAATCAGTAACTCCATACCTGTCCCATGTCTTACAGCCTACTTTAAGTGTTTATGCACACTGTGCACACATTCTCTCTCATGTTGTCATGTGTGTGCCCTAAACACACTCCCCGAAGCTGCCCTTTGAGGTTTTCTCTTTGGTTACTCTAGCAACAAAGCCCTGCTCCTGGGGACTGATATTTTGCTGAGAATAGGAAGGGAATAAGTGGTTTTCACTGGCTTTTCTACAGTCACAGGATGAGGATGACGATTCTGATAAGATTCCTTCTTAATATGTTCGCCTAGGTGTTTATACTTTCCATATTAAATATATGCTACTGTTCATTTAACATTCTGTTGTGAGCATTTTCTTCTGTTGTTAAAGTCTCGATTATTAATGATTTCACCAACTCTGTAAGCACAACCATCACCAAGTAGACTGTGCTATTTTGGAGATACCAGAAGTAACCAGAGCTTAGCATTGCTCCTGAGACCTAGATGTCTTCCTGTTTCATGACAGTGACTTTTCTCTCTTTTTTGTTATTTTGTTTTACAGAACCCTGTGACAAAGGCAGACTGTTTATTTTAGCGTTGCAGCTCTTTCAAATATTGTATTCATTATTCTTTTACTGTCTGCGGATCAGTGTAAGTGAAGCCAATAGAAAACTTAACATCTTTAGAGACAGAACCTTAGTTCTGGAAAAGGTAAGACACTGTTTAAAAAATAAAAATCTGTTGACAAATGTATTAAGTCTGATATAGTTATGAATTTGTTGCTAGTGAGGCTCTTGGTAACTGTGAAAACTCCCACCCCAGGAGCTTTATTGCTCTAGGAACCCTCATAAATGGGTCTGTGGCCTCGTACCATTGAAGACACCCTTCAATGGAAACGAATGGACCAGCAGGTGCAGGGACAAGGCTACATACACACTAGTAGGTTTATTTTGATTCTTAAATTATATACGCTATTAGTGAACATTGTAAGAATGTAGAAAAATGTTAAATGAAGATCCCTTGTCCATACATATCACTTCCACCCAAAGATAATGAACACCTCGTCAATGGTGTGAGTTGCTCCAGATACTTCCTCTGTGGACAGCCACATTAGTTTTAATACAACGATCTGTGAGGGGCCTACAGTAGACACCTTAAAGTGGGCATCTTCCCTTATCAATAAGATTTATTTTAATAGGTCTTGAGGAATTGCTATATTTTTGTTTTGCAAGGAATTCAAAGGAAGATGTAAGGTAGAGAGGTTAAAGCAACATTTCTTGATGATCCTGCAGTTTTTAGAGTTTCGGTTTTAGTCCTCCAAGTGACAACCATGAGCATTGGGGAATGTGTGCATTTCTGCTCCCAAGTCACTTCCTCAGATAAATTCCTAGACAGAATTTCTGGACCAAAAGGATACACATCTTTAAAACACCGATGGCATATTATAAGGCTTCATTAGTGTGAGGTGGTGAGAGTTTGTACAAGGCAATTTGGGTGCAGTTTGTTAGAATATTGCTAACAAACTTAGGAAAAAGCCCACTATTTTGAAGAAGAATTTGCCTGCAGAAGGCCAGACAAGGTCATTGTGAGCATGCTGAACCATAACATCCACTTCATTTTGTCAGCCAGATGAAGAACCCGGAGATCTGAAAGTGTGGAAACATTACTTATTTCTGATTTTTTTCTAATTATTCTCATAAAACTTATTCTTTTTACTCTTAATAGTGAGACCCCACTAAGTGATCTCTTGATGCTCACTGTCACTTTGGAGAAGTCTGGAAGTGGTGACCAGGTCTCTGACTTGGTTTTCTGCCTTGTCCCTGCACCTGCTGGTCCATTCGTTTCTGAAGACCACCTGAGTCATCTACCTCCAGGCCGTCCATACCCCTGTGGAGCCACCCAGGACCGGGTGCCTCTGCAGGGCCCATCCCAGTGTCCTGCTTGTCTCCCCCCTAGTCCAGAGCAGGGGAACTGAGAGAGAACTTGATCTTATGACCTGAGCAAGTCTGTGCCCTCCTCCAAGGCTCTGGGTGCCCTGCAGGGCTCAGCTGCAGCACCCTGAGCATGCTGGCCATCACCTCCTCTGGGCCTTGAGCTCCAAGATGCAGGTGGCCCCTGGTCTGTGCTCCTTGCAGGACAGAGGTGGGAGGGGCCTGCTTTTCTGCTGATCCTTGGTTTTTCACTGTTGTTTTCCAAGGATGGAGATTAGTTTACAGAGCTCTTTTAGGATTAAGTATTTACAAACTTTTTTTCTAGTATAACAAAGATAAGTTCTTTAATATTTCCCTTTATTTAAGAAGAGAAAGATTAAAGAACTTCCAAAGAGAGTTGGAAGTAGGTTTCTCTCCTGAATGAGAAGAGGGCAGAGGGACTCTTCTCTACGGGGTAACGTAGGGGTATAAATACCTCTTCCTCCCAGTTTGAAAGCAGTTGCAACTCTCTGGTCTCCCTGCACCATGGGGCCTTTTGCCCTTTTCTATTGATAGTTGATTACCTAGGTTGTCTCATGCTCATACTCTTTTAAAGCAAAAGTAACCTGCACAAGTTTTATTTAGGAACAAAGAGAAAGCTTAGAGCACTTCCCCCAGAGACTTGGCAATGGCTCCCTCTCAGGAATGAGAAGAGGGAGACACACCTAGAAGCTTTTTATCTTCACGGTTTGTAGCATCCATGGATTGCTTGAGAGAAATTGTTTTAGTATAACTAATAGAAAATTTAAAATATTTAGAAATTTCAGGCACAACATATTCTATTCAAGCAGTCAAACATAGTAATGTAAAAATTCACATATTTTCCCCTTGGAAATGAAGAAATCTCTCATTACAGTGTTTATTTTGAATTAATCTATTCATCTACACACCTGCATAAACTTTCTTATCACATCCTGCTTATCTCCTTTTTCACTCTTACTAACAAATCCAAGATTAAACCCAGTTTAATTAGGAATTTGAAATGAAATGAGGGATTAGGAAATAAAATATTCTGGCGTTAATTCATTGCATCATCAAAAGCCTCTGTGCATCAGTTTTGGTCTGGGTTTGGTGGCCTCTCTAATTTCCCCTGTTGCTTCTCCTAAGTGTTTCACCGGCCTCGGTTGTGGGTTGTGGTTATTCCACTGCCATGTCAGCCTTGGGATAGGTCAGCTCTGCTCCCAAGGCCAGTCACCAGCAGACTGTCTGGGTAGACCTCTAAGGGCTCACCTCTCAGTGCCCTTCTGCCTTCCACAAGGGGCCTGCACCTTTTGTCCTGGTCACCTGGGTGTCACAGAAATTTAAAGTTATTTTAAATTTACTTTTGAATAGGTAACATATTCATGTTGTTTTAAAATTTTGAAGTTTAAAAGGTGCACAGTGAAGACTCTTCTTAACCCCATTTCCTGTTTTCCTCCCCTGTCCACAGGGGTGAGCACCATGATGAGTTGCTTGTCTTCATTCCAGAGAATTCTTTTTAACAACAGAATTGTTCATTTGTTAAGTTCTGGGTAATGGGTGTGGATGCTGTTCTGGGCAATAAACACTGCTGTCAAAGGGAGCATCTCATGTGTTGGCTGGCCATTCATCTGTCTTCTTTGGAGAGTATCTGTCCAAGTCTCTTGCCCACTTATAAATAGGATTGTTTATTCTTTTCTTATTGATTAATTTGAGTTCTCTGTAGATTCTAGTTAACACATGAGAAAGTGCTCATCATCCCATCCCATTTCTCAACCATCAGAGAACTACAAGTCAAAACTGCCCTGAGATATCATCTAACCCCAGTGAGAATAGCCCACATCACAAAGTCCTGAAGCTGCAGATGCTGGTGTGGATGTAGAGAGAAGGGAACACTCCTGCACTACTGGTGGAACTGCAAACTAATATAACCTTTATGGAAAGAAGGATGGAGAATCCTCAAAGAACTAAAAGTAGGCCTTCCATTTCATCCCATAATCCCATTAACTCAGTATCTACCCAGAAGATCAAAAGTTATTTTACCACAAAGACATTTGCACCAGAATGTTTACTGCAGCTCAATTCACAATCACCAAGATGAAGAAGCAACCCAAGTGTTCATCAACTCATGAATGGATTAACAAACTGTGGTGTATGTATACCATGGAATACTATTCAGCCATAAAAAAACAGAGACTTTACATCTTTTGTATTTACCTGGATGTAGTTGAAACACATTCTTCTTAGTAAAGTAGCACAAGAATGGAAAAGCAAGTATCCAATGTATTCGATACTAATATGAAACACATTCCAATGTATTCGATACTAATATGAAACCAATATATAAACAACTACACACCCACAAAAGAAAAGCACAAGTATATTCAAGTGAGGGAAAAGGAAGGTGGGAAAGGGGAGGAGGAAGGGTGAGTGGAAAGTTCTCACCTAATATGCACAATGTGAGCATATACAACATGCTTCCTGGGTGAAGGGCTCAACTACAACTTGAACTTTACCTTAGAAACTAAAACAATTTAACCTAATCATTTGTACCCTCATATTAATGTGAAATATTTTTAAAAAGAGAGAGAAGGGGAAGCAGCCTCTCAGCCGTGAGGAATCTATCTGATGTGTGGATACAATCTCATAAAGAAGATGCTGGTGCACACAGGGTGTGACTCCCACATGGCAGTGAGCTGCTGTTCACATCAGGACCACGGCCACCGGAGACTCAGGAACCCATCTGCTTCCTTAGAAATTAGAACCTCCTTGTGCCTTTTGCCCACTGTGCTCTCCACTCTGTGTGCCTTTCTGTGAGTCTTATGGTCAGGTTTGACACACGTGGGCTCTGCCTGGGTCCCTTTGACCCTCCCATGCTGTCTTCACTGGCAGAGTCCTTTGGCTTTCTACTTCAGGAATTCTGGTGATGATGTCAGTGTTCTAGCTCATCTCAACTGCTCACTTGGGTTATCAGCACTTCATAAGATTTAAGACAGTGGAGTCCTTCTTGTCAGCATTGAGATGTGCTTTGATTGACATTGCTGACAGGTACTTCCTACATAGCATTTGGCAATTGCTTGGGGTGCACTGTGAACAGGACCCCAGCCCTCTTCAGTGTGTACCCTGGGAATCTGGGAATTGTCAGCAATGTCTCAAATGCTGGAGAAACATGACTTGAGTCAGAGATTTATATATTTAATGCCCAGATCTCTCAGAAAATAAAAAAAGAAGTGGTTGTGAATCAATTACAGTGCATTCAGCTTCAATTAACGGCTACCCTGATTAACATGTCTGAAAGCATAAAGATCGCCCTGAGTTGCTTTGTATGAATCCGAGGAGAGGTGGTCTGAAGGTTTGTTCAAAAGATACAACAATTATGAATTGGGCTGCAATAAACATTCTGATACAGAAATCTTTGTTATAAAAGTGACTTTTTAACCTTTCAATCACTAAAATTCTGTCCATTTGATGGAGTTAATGGTGAATACAATTTTTTTCATCATGAATTCCACTCCATATATCTAGATGCCAATATAGTTAAAATACTTATTTTCTAATAATCTGGTTATCATGGAGCTTTTAAAATTTGGATCTAGTTGAGGTTGTCATAATTTTGTAATTTTTTCTTCATATGATGTAATGATAAATTGTTCACTTTTTTTAAGTAGTGAGAACATAAGAGCAATGGGCAAGTTTAATGATACATATTTTTTCTCTTTCAAAACACTATTTATGGGGTCATTTTCAGAATGTCTCACTTGGGGGATTATCTGCATTGTTGATTATTTGTTTAAAGCTAGTTTTTTTAACTTTAAAAAAATGGTTTCAAAGTTTCTTATAAGCAATGGATTTATTGCAATGACCCCCCATAAACCCACAGACACACAGAGAGACAGATGGCATTGTAGTTTGCACAGAGCACCACTTCTTCTAGAATTGAGGAAGCCATACATAGCAGGAGTAGAGCATTACCTCACTGGAAAGTTACTTTGGCTCCTAGAACCTCTAAAGAAGGCATTTGATTGTATGAGATAAAGCCTACTGAGTATTATGCCCTGCTTAAATGAAGTAGCTATTTCTTGATGTATCATTTAGAAATAAATGAAAAAAAATACCCATGATATGAAATATTAAGAGACTTCTGGGGATTGGGACCTTTCTGTTTTTTTCTCCATCCAAAGTTAGCATAAGAGAGTGTACATTCACTGGCAAAATGTCCAGAAGTGCAGTGGTATTTCACTGGACAATATTGTGAAGTAGTCCCCAAATAATACATCTCCAGTATTTCAGTATTTTTTAATACCCAGTTATATCACAAAATATTTAATAATAAAACAATTTAATCATATATTTCCTCCTTGAATCTTAGAGTGACATCAAAATACAAAAATAACATAATATTTTGTAAGATTTAGATATCAGAACCAATATTTGAATTGTGCACTACACTCAATGAACAAAAACATGAAGTCAAATACAAATAAAAGCCAACGCAGAATCTTTAGAATTATTTCATATGAAAAGCCGCATTTATTGCTCCACTTTGAAAGTACTCAGATTTAAATATTATTTTCCTTCATGTTGTATATTGTGACCTTTTTAAAAACATGGCCACAATTTTTTTGTAACTCTTCTCTTAAAGAGGTGAAGCTTAATTTGCCTCTTCTTCAGTGTGGACTTACTTGGTAATGCTGTTCTAAAGGAAAGAAAACTTCAGAAGTGATTACATGCCACTTCCAAATTTAGATCATTGAAGATGGCTGACCAGAGACTTCAGCTGCCAGACTATGTCATGAGGAAGAAAAATTTTTAAATGAAAAAGAAAATATTTAGAAAATTTAGATCATTAAAAGAACCCAGTTCATTCTCTCTCTCTCATCACTTGCACTGGGAATCAGACTGCCACTTATACCGGCTCAATGGAGAGGCCATGTGACAAAGAACTGTGGCCTCTAGTCAGAGAGGACTGAGGCCTTCCAGCAACCATAGTAAACTTGGAAGTGAGTTTCCCAGTCCTCATCAAGCCCTGAGGTGGCTACAGCCTTGCCAACAACTTCACTAAACCTCGTGAGTGATACTAAGCCAGAAACACCTAAATTTTTAACATAGCCAGATTATATCATACTATAAATGACAGCTTTTTTCAAGGTAGGGTAAGAATCATGTGAAACTCATTTATCATTATTTCATCAGCATAAACTCAAATTATGTTTATTGTAAATTTTAGTAAAATTATTATGGTAAAACAAAGACCAAATTGTTTCTATTGCCTTAATCTTCAAAATGTTTGTAAAGATTCAAGATTCCTATGCTGTTTCCCTGCTTTTGTAGTTCTATCTTAGAAAAACCTCATACTCTCTTTTTACCACAATTATACATTCTCTCAAATATCTGCTAACACACAGAAAGACAAACGTCTAGGTATATGATTATATTTGAATTTGTGTTCTGATTTTGAATTACTGAGGATTTCAGTTCCATTTGTAAGAAAATAATAATGTTGAAAATTAATGTAGGCTGCTGATCACCGTGCTTATATATGGCAGATGTAGGAGCTCCCAAAATATGCTAACAAACAGGAATAATGCAAACATTTTGTTTGGACCAAAGAATCGGAAGACTGATAAGTATTTAAGAAATACTCATATTATTTGCACATATAAGGCTTAATATAGGAGCAGTAATGCATCCTATTGCAAAAATAGAAATCATTTGTTTATGAAGATGATTTTTAAGCCTTTTAGTACCTTGACATTTTGTAAAGGATTTCCTCTTTGTGCAGTATGAACATTTGAACAACATTCATTCTTCCAATCTATGAGCATGGAATATTTTTCCATTTGTGTCATCTGTGATTTCTTTCATCAGTAGTTTGTAATTATATTTGTAAAGATCCTTCACCATCTTGGTTAAATATATTTATAGATATTTTATGTAATTCCAATCAAAATATCAATGACATTATTCACAGAATTAGAAACAAAAATCCAAAAATTCACATGGAATCAAAATAGAGCCTGCATAGCTGAGGCAATCCTAGGTAAAAAGCGAAAAGCTGTCTGCATTACATAACCTGACTTCAAATTACACTACAAGGATATAGTAATCATAATATCATAGTACTAGTGTAAAATAGACACATAGAACAACGGAACAAGATAAAGAACTCAAGAATACAACGACCTACCTACAACCAAGTAATTTTTGTAAAGCAGTCAAAAACATGCAAAGGACTAGACACCCTATTCAATAAATGGTGCTGGAAAAACTGGATAGCCACATGGAGAAGAATGAAACTGGATTCCTATCTCTCACCATATATAAATATTAATTCAAGATGTACTAAAGACTTAAATGTAGTGCCAGACAATATTTTTGAGTTTCCTATATACTGTCTTCTTTGATTGGAGCATTCAGTGAGTCATACCCTGAATCTCGTGAAAGAGCCTTTTTTTATGAAAATACTGTCACTGTTGAGGAGTGATGACACCAAAATGGCAGAATAGATGCAATCTGGCTTCACTCTCTCCCACAGAAAACCAAAAAAAAAAAAAAAAAAAAAAAAAAAATCCAGGACTAAGATTATTTCTTGCAATATCCAAGAACTCAGATATGAGAATGAAACAATCCCCCATGCCACAGAGAAATGAATAACTGTGGGCAGATGGTAAAAGAAGAGAATTTCTCTATCTGGGAGGCCCACTGCCAATCTGCCAGGCACGGCATGTAGAAAATTTCATCAGACTTGTAGATTTTACACTGTAAAAAGTGGTTAAGGCTGACAGCCAGATTCCCAGTCATCTTGGATTTCGTTGCAGGGAAACCATTCCTAATACAAGCCATAAGAAGTGTCAGTTCTGCCTAATGGGGGGAACAACAAGAACAAAAAAAAAGTCCTGAAGACAGCAAGGACAAAAAGATGAGGCAACACTAGAAACACCAGCCTTCAAAAATTTTTATTTCAGTCAGAGGAAGTGGTAAATCAGAATGTCTGTTCAGCAGTAGCGTGCTGCAGGGGCCATCCATGATCCCCTAGACAGCCTTCCAACACTTCTCTGGAACTCCGGTCACTACCAACAAACCCAGGACAAGCAGTGCTCTGAACGTTTGTGAACACCAACAGAAGCCTAGGCTGAAGATGCCATCTAGTGTTCAGAAGAAGGTAGCAATCTAGGATTAAGGGGTATCAAGAGACAACAGCAAACAATCTCTAATCAAATATACCCTGGCAAGACTCAAAAGTCAAATATCAAAGACTGAAATAAATAATCCTTTGTCACAAAGCCATAAATGTATATCCACAGGAAACAACAGCAGACAGTAAATTATTTTCCCCAAAGGGTCAAAGCAATGAACCAGTGACTGACCCTAATGAGATGGCAATAGTGAGCTTTCAGATCAAAAATTCAAAATAGCAGTTATAAGAAAACACAGCAAACTCTAAAATAACACACAAAATAATGAATAAATGTAACAAAAAATATTAATAATAAAAATAATCAATCAGAAATCCTGGAACTTAGAAATATATATGCTGAAATGACAAATGCATTAGAAGCTCTTAATAGAATGATAAGCAGGAGAAAAGAAGCAATGAGCTCAAAGACAAGCTGCTTGTAAATGTAAATGCAAAAGGAGACAAAACAACAACTACCAGAGAAATACAAAGGCGTATTTGAGATTGATTATGAACAACCATACATGCCAACAAATTGGAAAACGTAAATGGAATGGATAAATTATTGGACACAAACAACTTACCAATATTGACCAATGGAGATGTAGAAAACCTAAGCAGAGCAGTACAGAGTAACAACATCAAAGCAGTAATAAAAAGTCCCTCATCAAAGAAAATTTCAGAACCTGACGGTTTCACTGCTGAATTCTACAGAACCTTTAAGGAAGAACTAAATCAATTCTACTAAAACTATTAAAAAATATTAAAGAAGAGAGAAAAATTTCAAACAAATTTTATAAGGCCAAAATCATCCAGATACCAAAATAAGAAAAGGATCCAAGAAAAAAAAATAAAGCAAAGGGACAATATTCCCAATGAACATAAATGCAAAATTCTCAACAAAATACTAGCAAACTAAGTTCAACAACACATTAGTAAGATTATTCATCATGATCAGGTGGGATTCATCCTAGAGACATAAAAATATTTCAATATCTGCAAATCAGTAAACATGATAAATCACATCAACAGCATCAAAACATAAAAATCATATAATCATTTCAACGGATGCTGAGAAAGCATTCAAGAAAATACAACATGCCTTTATGATAAAAACTAACTGGCTATAGTAGGAATCTGCTTTAAAACAATAAAGGCCATATAGATGACAAACTTACAGTTAATATCATACTGCATGGGAAAAAATTGAAAGTATTTTTTCTAAAACCTGGAACAAAACAAAGATGCCTACTTTCACCGATTTTATTCAACACAGTAGTAATCTAGCCAGGGCAATTAGACAAGAGAAAGAAAGAAAGAGCACCCAAATTTGAGAGAAGTAAAATTGTCCTTGTTCACAAGCAACATGATATTATATTTAGAAAGTTTGGAGATTCCACCAGCACTTTCTTTAAATTTTAATTTTAACTTAATTTTATTTATTTATTTTTTGAAACAGAGTCTCATTTTGTTGCCCTCAGTATAGTGCTGTGGCATCATAGATCACAGCAACCTCAAACTCCTGGGCTCAAGCAATCCTCTTGCCTTAGCCTCCCAAGTAGCTGCGACTATGGAGCCCACCAGAATACCTGGCAATTTTAGAGATAGGGTCTAACTTTTGCTTAGGCTGGTCTCAAACTCCTGAGCTCAGGCGATCCACCCACCTTGGCCTCCCAGAGTGCTGAAATTACAGGCGTGAACCCATTGCCTCCATTAACACTTCCAGAACTGATAAACAGATTAAGTAAGGTTGTTAAGATACAAAAGCAAAATATAAAAATTAGCATTTATAGATGTCAACAACAAAATATAATGAAAAGAAATTGAGAAAGCAATGCTATTTACAATAGTTAGAAGAAAATATAAAATACCTGGGAATTAATTTAGCCAAATAAGTGAAATATACATATGTCCATGTATATTTTCCATGTATAGAATAATATGTATATTCCATATGTGTGTGTTTTTATGTATGGCAAAGTACAAAATGCTGAAAAAAGAAATTGAAGAGGACACAGAACAAAGAAAAAATATTCAATGTTCATGGATTTGAAGAGTTAATATTATTAAATTTTCAAGACTACCCAAAGTGATCTATAGATTTAATGTAATCCTTATCAAAACACTAATGACATTCTTCATAGAAACAGAAAAAAAAAAAGAAAATCCTACAGTTAGTATGGAACCACAAAACAACTTGAATAGCCAAAACAATTTTGAGCAAAAAAAAAAAAGTAAAAGTGGGGACACCACGCTATCTGACTTCAAAATATATTATATTATAAGACTATAGCAACCAAAACATCATAGAAACAGACACAGAGAACACTACAACAGAAGAAAGAACTCAAAAATTACAAATTATTCATCTGACAAGGGACTAATAACCAACCAAAATATATAATAAATTCAAACAACTCAGGGAAAAAATACCCAAAACAAATAATTAAAAATAGATGTATGCTTCCTTCCAAAAAGGTCGTATTAGTTTGCAGTCCCACCAGCAGTGTAGATGTGTTCCTTCCTCCCCACATCCATGCCAGCATCTGCAATTTTGAGATTTTGTGATATAGGCCATTCTCTCTGGAGTGAGATGATATCTCAGGGTGGTTTTAATTTGCATTTCTCTAATAATTAGGGATAATGAAAATTTTTTCAAGTGTTTATTGGCCATTCGTCTGTCGTCTTTAGAGAAGATTCTATTCATCTCTCTTCCTCATTGATGTATGGGATTGTTGGTTATTTTCTTGTAGATTAATTGAAGTTCTGTGTAGATACTGGTAATTAATCTTTTGTCAGATTCAAAATGTGCAAATACCCTTTCCCATCGGGTATGATGTATATTTGCTTTGGTTGTTGTCTCCTAGGCTGTACAGAAGCTTTTCAGTTTAATTAAGTCCCATTTGTTTATTGTTGCAATTGTTGCTATTGCCATGGCAGTCGTCTTCATAAAGTCTTTCCCCAGGCCAGTATCTTTCAGTGTTTTTCCAATTCTTTCTTTGAGGATTTTTATTGTCTCATGCTTTAAATTTAAGTTCTTTATCCATCTTGAATCAATTTTTGTGAGTGGAGAAAGGTGCACATCCAGTTTCAATCTTTTACATATAGACATCCAATTCTCCCAGTACCATTTATTGAATAGGGAGTCTTTCCCCCAGTGAATGCTCTTGTTTGCTTTATCGAAGATTAGATAGCTGTAAGTTGTTGGTTTCATTTCCAGGTTTTCTATATGATTCCAAGTATCTATGTCTCTAATTTTGTGCCAGTACTATGCTGCCTTGACCACTATGGCCTTGTAATACAGCCTAAAATCTGGTATGGTGATAACTCCGGCTTTGTTTTTATTACTAAGAATTGCCTTAGCTATACGTTTTTTTTTCTGGTTCCATACAGAGCACAGAATCATTTTTTCCAGGTCTTGAAAGTAGGATGTTGGTATTTTAATAGGATGAGGTTGAATCGGTAAATTGCTCTGGGAAGTATAGACATTTTAACAATATTGAAGTATGGAGAAAGCTCAAATAACTCAACCTAGACCTCCCATTTGATCCTGCAATCCCATTACTGGGCATCTATACAGAAGGAAAAAAAACTTTTATTATAAAGACACTTGTACTACGCTATTTATCGCAGCCCAATTTACAATCGCTAAAATGTGGAAACAGCCTAAATGTCCTTCAACCTAGAAATGGATAGGTAAGCTATGGTTTATGTATACCATGGAATATTACTCAGCCTTCAAAAACAATGGAGACTTTGCAGCGTTTGTACTAACTTGGATGGAGGTGGAACACATTATTCTTAGTGAAACATCACAGGAATGGAGAAGCATGAATCCTATGTATTCAACTTTGTTTTGAGGACAATTAGTGAGAATTAATGACACAGTGGGGCATGGGGGAAGGAGAGAGCAGACAGACAGAGAAGGAGGGAGGGGATGAGGGAAAGAAAAGAAAAACAGGAAAGAAAATAGTGACTAACTCTCACATAAATTGGATTCATTTTTGACCAAAGTACATTACTTAAACATTAATTTTTAATTCAACTTGTTAATATGTTGTTTAGGATATTGCATCCTCATTTATAAGTGAAATATGTTTATAATTTCCCTTTATAACAATACATTTTCTCCAATTTCAATATCAGGTGTATCCAGATCAAGTAGAATGATTTTGAAATATTTCTTCCTTTTCTATTGTCTATAAGATTTGGCATGATATGTTTTATGAAACTCTCCTTTACTTTTATTTATATATTAGTTGTCTATTTTTTGAGTTTTGGAAAAAAAATAGGAAGTTAACTAATGACTTCATACTGAGCCTCAGAGTCAAAGCATGCTATAATGTCTTATTTGACAATGCAAATGTTACTTTCTTGGCATTATTATTACCAATATTGCTTAATATTTTGATGCAGCAATCATCTGTTTTCTTTTCTGAATGTATGTATCTTCGTTCATTCTTTATGTAGTTCTTGTTTCTAGTCCTTATCTTAAACATTGCTATTGTTATAAAATTTTAAGCCTTTTATATATTCTGTGAAGGCAAAAAGTGGAAAATTAATTAACACATGTATATGTAAAAAAAAAAAAAAAAGAATCAGTCCCATGCCACTGCTGCTTATCCTCAAGCTTCTGCTGTGCATAGACCAGTCAACTCCTGGTATGTGACTGGGACAGGACTGTAGTCTGTTTTCTCAGAATATGACCGTGTGGATGCTCTGGGTGTGGTTGGACCATCCACTCTTCATTGCTGACTGGTTTCACATGCCAGGAAGTATCCAGGCAGGAATGCCATCCACCTTCACTGCTGTTGGTGTGGACAGGATCACTAATTAGGGGTATTTCCACTGTAGTTTCAGTGGGCTCAGGCTCCAATCTTTAATCCACAGCTGGTTACCTGGAGAATAGAGATGGAGTAGGGGGAGAAAAGATTTCATTCACCCATTCTGAAAACTTTTTTCATTATTTTTCCCAGTGATATTAGTTGGTTAAGAAGTTAGTAAGATCTGTTTCTCTCAGTTCCCTTGAGGTCCTTGGAAATTCCTTAAAATGGGAGGGGACCTGCAATATAGCACTCTATAGGCTCTTTTAACAGGAATATATCTGATTTTAAATAATGCTAATGGTAAAGCCTGGATTCACTGTAGTTTTCAATTTCCCCTGAAATTTTGTGGTCTTTAGGTGGTATATAGTTTCCAGTTAATTTCCAACACGGTAGAAGTTTGTTGAATAAATTTATTTCTTAAGAATTATTCAGTTACTATAAGAGCCAGACAGAGTGATGCCAATTCAGAAAGTAAAGTGGCTATTGTTTAAAACGTAAAATGAAGGCTATAACCTAACTATAGCACAAGAATATGGGGAGATGGGCAAGGGAGGGGAGGGGAAGGGGGAGGATGGGGTGGAGGGAGGATAATTGGTGGGGCCACACCTATGGTGCATCTTAGAAGGGTAAGGCGAAATTTACTAAATGCAGAATACAAATGTCTTCAAATAATAACTAAGAAAATGCCATGAAGGCTATGTTAAACTGTTTGATGAAAATATATCAGTTTGTATATGAAACCAGCACATTGTACCCCTTGATTGCACTAATGTACACAGCTATGGAAACTATTTATCAAAAAAATAAATAAATAAAATATAAAAAGGACTCTTTTTCTTATTTATTTCAAATGAGTAACTGATCTTTGGTCTGCTGAGTTTTGGGACCTTATCTCAAGACTATTTGTAACATAGCAACCACAGTTTTTAGCAGGCAAAAAGATAGAAAAACAGTTTTTAATAAATTTTGTTTTAACTCTATAATGGGAAATTGACCCTTTGAGTTCTGATTTGTTTTTTTTATTGTTGCATCATAGCTGAGTACATTAGTGCAATCAAGGGGTACAATGTGCTGGTCTCATATACAATCTGACACATTTTCATCAAACTGTTTGACATAGCCATCATGTCATTTTCTTAGTTATTGTATGAAGACATTTGTATTCTGCATTTAGTATGTTCCGCCTGAACCCGTCTAAGATGCACCATAGGTGGTGCCCCACCAATTACCCTCCCTCCACATAACCTCCCCCTCCCCTCTCCTCCCTTGACACTTTCCCCATTTCTATGCTATAAATGGGTTACACCCTTCATATGAAAGCTATAAATTAGCTTCATAGTAGGGCTGAGTACATTGGATACATTTTCTTCCATTCTTCAGATACTTTGCTAAGCAGAATATGTTTCAGCTCCATCCATGTAAACATGAAAGAGGTAAAGTCTCCATCTTTCTTTGAGGCTGCATAGTATTCCATGGTATACATGTACCACAATTTATTAAACCATTTGTGGTTCGATGGCCACTTGGGCTTCTTCCATGACTTTGCAATTATGAATTTGGCTGCAATGAACATTCTGGTACAGATGTTTTTGTTATAATGTGATTTTTGGTCTTCAGGGTATATACCAAGTAAAGGAATTCTAGGATCTAATGGCAGGTCTATTTTTAGATTTCTATGTATTCTCCAAACATCCTTCCAAAAGGAACGTATTAGTGTGCATTCCCACTAGCAGTGTAGAAGTGTTCCCTTTTCTGCGAATCCATGCCAATATCTCTGGTTTTGGGATTTTGTTATGTGGGCTAATCTTACTGGAGTTAGATGATATCTCAAAGAAGTTTTGATTTCCAGTTCTTGGATGATTAAGGATGGTGAGCATTTTTTCATGTGTCTGTAGGCCGTGCTCCTGTCTTCTTTAGAGAAGTTTCTCTTCAAGTCCTTTGCCCACCCTGAGATGGGATCACTTGTTCTTTTCCTGCTAATACGTTTCATTTCTCTGTGAATTCTGGTTATTAAACCTTTGTAGGAGGTATAACCTGCAAATATTTTCTCCCATTCTGAGGATGGTCTATTTGCTATACTTACTATGTTCTTGGCAGTGCAGAAGCTTTTTAGTTTGATCAGGTCCCAGTAGTGTATTTTTGATACTGCTTCAATTGCCTGAGGAGTCCTCTTCATAAAATATTCACCGAAGCCGATTCCTTCAAGAGTTTTCCCTGCACTTTCTTCTAGAATTTTTATAGTTTCATGTCTTAAGTTTAAGTCTTTAATCCAGTGAGAATCTATCTTAGTTAATGGTGAAAGATGTGGGTCTAGTTTCAGTCTTCTACAGGTCACTAGCCAGTTCACCCAGCACCATTTGTTAAATAGGGAGTCTTTTCCCCACTGAATGTTTTTAATTGGCTTGTCAAAGATCAAATAACGATAAGTAGCTGGATTCATCTCTTGGTTCTCTCTTCTGTTTCAAACATCTACCTCTCTGTTTTTGTGCCACTACCATGATCACTATTGATTTATAGTATAGTCTCTGGGCTGGTAGCAGTTTGGGGTTAAAATGTTCTTCCTTCTCCATTTGCATAAGATGTCCCATTAATTTGTTTACTTCTTCTCTTTTTGTTTTCTTGAGGAAGACTTGCAGTGCTATAAATTTCCCTCTTAGGACTGCTTTTGCAGTGTCCCAGAGTTTCTGATCATTCGTGTCTTCATTGTCATTTTGTTCCATAAATTTGGTAATTTCCTTCTTAATCTCGTCAATGACCCATATATCCTTCAGCATAATGTTATTTAGCTTCCATGTTTTTGTATGAGTTTCCATATTCCTGTTGTTGAGTTGAACCTTTATTGCATGTTGGTCTGAGAAGATGCAAGGAATAAATTCTATTCTTTTAAATTTGCTTTGGTTGGACTTGTGACCTACGATGTGATCAATTCTGGAGTATGTTCTGGGGCCTTTGAGAAGAATGTGTATTCAGTTTTGTTAGGATTAAATGTTCCTTAGATGTCTGTTAAATTCAAATGTTGAATGGTTAAGTTTAAATCTAAAATGTCTTTGATTAGCTTCTTTTTGGAAAATCTATCCAGCACTTCTAGAGGGTGTTAAAATCTCTGACTACTATGGAGCTGAAGGTAATGAAGTTGCTCATGTCTGTTAGCATTTCTCTTATAAATTGAGGTGCATTCTGGTTGAGTGCATATATATTAATAATTGAAATGTCATCATATTGAGTAGGACCTTTAACAAATATAAATTGTCCATCTTTATCTTTCCTTATTTTGGTTGGTTAAGGCCTATTGTATCTTTGAATAGGATTGCTACACCAGCTTTTTTCTGCTTTCCATTTGCCTAGAATATAGATGACTAATCCTTCACCCTGAGTCTATATTTATCTTTTGAGGTAAGATGAGTTTCTTGTATGCAGAATATATCTGGCCTGAGTTTTTTTTATCCAGTCAGCCAATCTATGCCTCTTTAATGGACAATTTAAACCATTCACATTTATAGAAAATAGTGATTTAAATCTTTAGAAAGTCCAGTGGACATTTTTAATCCTTTCATCACTGTAGAAGTTGGAATTTGATAAAAAAGTTTCTGAGTGAGTTTATTTTTGTGAAGGATTATGCTGGTCATTATGGAGAATAGGTCTGAGAATATCATGGAGAGCTAGTTTAGTTATAGAAAATTTCTTCAACATGTGGATGTCATTAAAGTATTTAATTTCTCCACCATGAACGAAACTCAGTTTAGCTGGGTACAGGATCCTGGGTTGAAAGTTATTTTGTATTAGGAGATTGAAATTTGATGACCATTCTTTTCTAGCTTGAAAGGTTTGATCAGAGAGATCTGCACTTATTCTAATATTCTTTCCCTTGTAGGTGATGGATTTCTTACATCTGGATGCTTTTGGAAGTTTCTCCTTCATATTAACTTTAGTGAAGTTAATTATAATGTGCCTGGGGGTTGACTGATTTGGGTTGAGTCGTGCTGGGGTTCTGAAACTGTCTACTATCTGAATTTCAGAATCTCTTGGCATGTCTGGAAAGTTCCCTTTCATAATCTCATAAAGAAGAGACTCTGTGCCTTGTGACACCACTTCATCATTTTCAGGTATCGCTATAAGGTGAATATTGGTTTTCTTCGAGTTATCCCAGAGCTGTCTGAGGGAATGATCCGTTTTTGCCTTCCATTTCTCTTCCTCTTTGTAGGTTTGGGAGCTTTCGAAAGCTTTGTCTTCAATGTCAGAAATCTTTTCTTCTGCTTGCTCCATTCTATTGCTGAGGGATTCTACTATGTTTCTCAGATCTTTGAGGGCTGCAACTTCTTGTCTCAATGTGTCAAAATCTTTGGTAATTTTGTCTTTGAATTCGTTGAATTCTTGAGACGTCTTT
>CAUYON010017321.1:0-13638 GCA_963573935.1 Arctocebus calabarensis
GGGCTCTGTGGCTCCTCAGCCAGTCCACCAGTTATGTTAGTGTTGGCAGAGGGGAGGTGAGGCCTGACAACCTGGGTACTTGATAGGGGCTGGGGCGATTCACTCAGTTCCAGCCCTGTCTCTGATTGGTGTTGCTGATAGAACAGAACAAGTTCACAGAATTTCTGCCCTGTGGAAGAGCCGCTGGGCTGCTAATAGTCCTGACTCAGTCTGTGAGCTTCAGCCCTTTGTCTGAGCTGTCATCCCCTGAGGGTCAGGTGCAGCTGAATTCTAGCAAAGCTTTCTCAGCACTGCTCGGTGCCCCAGGGGACCACCTCTCTACTTCGGCCTCCTCTCAGCTCACTTTCCTCTCCCTACTTCCGAGCTGGGAAAACAGCACAGATCAGCAACAGCCTGCACCCTGTACACACCCCTCAAGAAAATGTCCAAGAATCTGGACTCCGTGGGGGACAGACCTCCAGACCTCAAAGTGAGAGTGGAGGGGAGTGTTGGTAGTTCCAACTTGCAGGTAGGGAATATATACAGTTTTATGCCTGGCAGGAGAGTGCTGTGGCACCCTAGTAGGGGAAGGAGGTCAGGTTTTTAGAGGATCTCTCCTGTGAGGTAGAGTGGGAGAACATCTGAACTCTGCTCGCTTGTTTGCATGGAGGTATGGAGTATACTGCCAGCTGCTCTCATGGAGAAGGGGACTCCCGTCTGCTTGGCGATGTGCTCTGTACCTTTTATTTGTATCCTTGGGGTTGTAGGTCGCTCCAGCAGGGTTGATGTGTGTTCTTCAAGCTTCTCTTTTGGCTCAGTTCCAAACCGTTGGCTTTCTTGCTAAATTTTTGTCCTTCAATTCTCCTTCTGGACGGGAGCATCTGCAGAAAGCTGGCTACAGACCACCATCTTGGCTCCTCCCCCATCTTCTGCTGTTTCTTTTCTTAGGGTTTTATAATAATCTTCACCTCTTTTGTTGGGTCCATACTTAGGTGTTTCATTTTCTTTGAAGCTATTGTGAAGTGAATTATGTCCTTGATTAACTTCTCAACTTGCCTGTTATTGGTGTATACAAAGGCTACTGATTTGTGGACGTTGATTTTATATCCTGTGACAAAACTCTATTTCTTGATCACCATCAGAAGCTTGTGGTTGAGTCTCTGGGGTTTTCTAAGTATAAAATAATATCATCAATGAAGAGGAAGTGTTTGACCTCCTCTTACCCCCATTGGATGCCCTTTATATTCTTCTCTTGTCTTATTGCATTGGATAGAACTTCCAGCAATATGTTGAATAGTGGTGGTGATAGAGGATGCCTATCCTTGTCTGGTTTTTGTTATAAATAGAAAAGCTTTCAGTTTTACTTCATTCAGTATGATATTAGATGTGGATTTATCATAGATGGCTTCAATCAGTTTCAAAATTGTGTCATCTATGCCTGTATTCTTAAGTGTTCTTGTTAGAAAAGGATGCTGAATTTTTTTTATTAAGTCATATATACATAGATCATGCATAAATTTATGCCTTTGTGAGAATCAATATGTTGATTATTTGTATGAATTAGAGTACTTATATCCTACTAATTAACATAGCTTTCACCTCATTTACTTAATCACAGTGTTAAGATATTTATATTCTATACTTGGCAGATTTGACTTGTACTCTTGCAGTATGCTCCATAGATGTGGTCCCACCATTAACTCTCCCTCTGTCTAACCACCCCCGCCCTTCCCATCCCCCTCTTCTTCCCTTCCTCCCTTGTATGGAGTTATGGAGTATACTGCAAGCCACTCTCATGGAGGAGGGGACTCCCGTCCGCTTGGTGATGTGCTCTGTACCTTTTATTTGTATCCTTGGGGTCGCAGGTTGCTATAGTTGTGATTCATCTCTCATATGAAAGAGTGAGTGATTATAAATTGGTTTCATAGTAGTACTGAGTATATTGGATATTTTTTCTTCCATTGCTGAGATACTTTACTAAGAAGAATATTTTCCAGCTCCATCCATGTAAACATAAAAGACATAAAGTCTTCATCTTTTTTAAATGCTGTGTAGTACTCCATGGTATACATATACCATAATTTATTAACCCATTCATGAGTCAATGGGCACTTGGGCTTCTTCCATGACTTGGCAATTATGAATTGAGCTGCAATGAATATTCTGGTGCAAGTATCTTTATTGCCAAGTGATTTTTGGTCTTTTGGATATACATCTAGTAGAGAAATTGCAGGATCAAATGGCAGGTCTACATTTAGATCCCTGAGTGTTCTCCAAACTTCTTTCCAAAGAAACGTACTAGCTTGCATCCCCAAAAGCAATGCAGAAGTGTTCCCTTTTCTCCACATCCATGCCAACATCTGTAGTTTTGGGATTTTGTGATGTGGGCTACTCTTATGGGAGTTAGATGATATCTCAAAGTGGTTTTGGTTGCATTTCGCTGATGATTAAAGATGATGAGCATTTTTTCATGTGTCTGTAGACTGTGCACCTGTCCTCTTCAGAGAAACTTCTGTTCATGTTTCTTGCCCATAATTAAATGGGATCACTTGTTCTTTTCTTATTAATAAGTTTGAGTTCTCTGTGGATTCTGGTTATTAGACCTTTGTCGGAAATATAACCTGCAAAAATCCTCTCCCATTCTGAGAGCTGTTTACTTGCTTTACATACTGTGTTCTTGGCAGTGAAGAAGCTTTTTGGATCCCAGTAATGTATTTTTGATGTTGCTTCAATTGCCCAGGGGGTCCTCCTCATAAAATATTCTTCCAGGTCAATTTTTTCAAGTGTTTCCCCTGCACTCTCTCAAGAATTTTTATAGTTTCATATCTTAAGTTTAAGTCCTTTAACCAGTGAGAGTCAAGTTTTGTTAGAGGAGAAAGGTGTGGGTCCAGTTTCAGTCTTCTACAAGTTGCCAGCCAATTCACCCAGCACCATTTGTTAAATAGGGACTCTTTCCCTGAATTTATATTTTTGACAGGCTTATCAAAGATCAAATGATGATAAGTGTCTAGGTTCATCTCTTGGTTTTCAATTCTGTTCCATACTACTATCTCTCTATTTTTGTGCCAATACCATGCTGTTTTGATCACTATAGATTTACAGTATAGTTTGAAGTCTGGTAGCATGATTCCTCCTGATTTATTTTTATCTCTGAGTAATGTCTTGGCTATTTGAGTTTTTTTCTGTTTCCATATAAAATGAACTACTAATTTTTCCAGATCTTTGAAGAATGACAGAGGTGCCTTAAATCTGTAGATTGATTTGGGTAGTAGAGACATTTTAACAATGTTGATTCTTCCCAGCCAAGAGCAGGGTACATTTTTCCATTTGTTAACATTTTCAGCTATTTCCTTTCTCAGAGTTTCATCGTCCTCTTTATAGAGATCATATATGTTCTTTGTTAGGTACACTCCCAGATATTTCATCTTCTTTGGAACTATCATAAAGGGAATAGAGTCCTTGATTATTTTTCACCTTGACTATTGTTGGTATATATAAAGGCTACAGATTTGTGAATATTGATTTTGTATCCTATATCCTGCTGCTGTGTTCCTTGATCAATTCTAGTTTTGTAGTTGATTCCCTGGGGTTTTCCAGATATACAATCATATTATCTGTGAAGAATGACAGTTTGATCTCCTCTGATCCTATTTAGATATCTTTCATTGCCTTCTCTTACCTGATTGTGATGGCTAAGACTTCCATTACAATGTTAAAATGCAGTGGAGACAATGGGCAAACTTGCCTGGTTCCTGATCTGAGTAGAAATGATTTCAATTTTACTCCATTCAATATGATATTGGCTGTGGGTTTACTATAGATGGCCTCTCTCAGTTTAAGAAATGTTCCTTCTATACCTATTTCCTTAAGCATTCTGATCAAGAAAGGATGCTAGATATTATCAAAAGCTTTCTCTGCATCAATTGAGAGAATCATACGATCTTTGTTTTTTATTTATTTATGTGATGTATTACATATATAGATTTATGTATATTGAACCATCCTCAGGACCCTGGGATGAAACCCACCTGGTCATGATGTATAATTTGTTTGATGTGTTGCTGGATTCTGTTTGCTATGATCTTTTTTTTTTTTTTTTTGAGACAGAGCCTCAAGCTGTCACCCTGGATGAAGTGCTGTGACATCACAGCTCACAGCAACCTCCAGTTCCTGGGCTCAAGCAAGTCTCTTGCCTCTGCCTCCCAAGTAGCTGGGACTACAGGCGCCCACCACAACGCCCAGCCATTTTTTGGTTGCAGCCATCATTGTTGTTTGGCGGGCCGGGCTGGATTCAAACCCGCCAGCTCAGGTGTACGTGGCTGGCACCTTAGCCCGCTGAGCCATAGGCGCCGAGCCTTTTTTTTTCTTTTTTTTTAAACTTTATTCAAATTAATATGAGGGCACAGTATTTAGGTTACATTGTTCTCACCTCCAGGGTAAAGTTCCATTTGTAGAAGAGCCCCTCACCCAGGGGGCATGTTATACACCCTCACAATGTGCACATTAGGTGAGATCCCACCTCCTGTCCTCCTAGACTCCATCTCTTGATGGGAAGAGCTGCAGGGTTACGTAACGAAGGGCACAGATGTGAAGAGGATAAAGCATCGGCCATTACTGCAGTGAACCCAGCCCTTCCCTCAGGGTTCTCCTCTTACCTCTCGCCAGCACCCCAATAGATTATCTGTGGGAGGAAGCAGAAACCAGCTTATGTTGCCCTCCTGTCTCCCCTTCCTTGTGTGCCGTGATCTCAGTTGCTGGGATCTGCCCTGGACCTGAGCAAAGGTTCAGGTGACAAGACTGTCAGAGGCAGAAGTGTATATAGAAGAAAATTCATGATACCTATTCCCCTTAGTGACCTGAGGAGCTACAGGGCTGAAGGACACCTCAAAACTCCCACCTTACCTTCACAGTCCAGCATGGACCAGACTTGCCTACCTCTCTCCTGTCCATAGCACTTCCAGTCTCTGTTTGTTGATCCCTCATCTTCATCTGTGCAGTGTCTTTAATTCAACTCATTGGCTACTGAATGGTTTTAGTTTAAAAGGAAAGCTTTGTCACTACCGTTACGTATGTGAAAAACCGAGATTGCATGTTATAAGTGGAACTATAAAAAAGAAATACAGAGACAGTCTGGGCATGGTGGCTCAGACCTGCAACCCCAGCACTTTGGGGGACCAAGGCAGTAGGGTTGCTTGAGGCCAGGAGTTTGAGACCAGCCTGGGCAAAAGAGTAAAACCCTGTCTCTAAAAAAGATTAAATTAAAAATAAAACAACAACAACAATACAACTACTTTTCCTTTTCAGCTCACAGCAATCTCAAACTCTTGGACTCAAGTGATTCTCTTGCCTCAGCCTTCCATGTAGCTGGGACTACAGGCACCTGCCACAACACCTGGCTATTTTTTTTTAGAGATGGGGTCTCGCTCTTGCTCTGACTGGCCTCAAACCTGTGAGATCAGGCAATCCACCTGCCTCAGCCTCCCAGAGTGCTAGGATTACAGGTGTGAGCCACCACACCCAACACAACTACTCTTCTTTTTTCTTTTTCTTTTTTTTTTTTTTACAGTTTTTGGCTGGGGCTGGGTTTGAACCCACCACCTCCAGCATATGGGGCCGACGCCCTACTCACTGAGCCACAGGCACTGCCCCAACAACTACTTTTCTTAACTCTAATCAGACAACATTGTTTGGGGCTAGCTCCCTGAGTCTATTTCCTTTTCTGTTCAGAAGCTAGTTTAGCTGATGCAGTGAAGGGTTAAAGACACAGTGGCTCCCTAAGGACGCTTCTGGACTTAGTCAGTTGGCTAGAGACTGTGACGGGGAGAGGACCTGTTCAGTTAAAGGAATGACCATGATTCTTCATCCTCTTGTGTCTTCACCCTTGGCAGTGTGACTGCAGCAACTCCCATGAAGAGGGGCAGTCAGTTGCCCAACCCCTCCAGTTTACAACTACAGCCACAGATGTGGGACATCAAGATAGCCCAAGTACACAAGTGCAAATGAGATCTTGTCTGTCTTTGTAGATTTGAGATGCCATACAACATCTGGTGCGATGGCTGCAAGAACCACATCGGCATGGGTGAGCCTCTACCTGCCCCCGACCATTCAGTCCTGCAAACATCAGGTTCCTTAATTACTGGACACCATGAGATAACATTTCCACACAGGGGTTCCAGATCAGGAGTCAGGGAGGAGCACGTGACTGTGTGCAAAGTTTCTTTGCAGAGCAGTTAGAAAGTTGGGCTCTGAGAGCCGGGTGCGGTGACTCCTGCCTATAATCCTAGCACTCTGAGAAGCCATGGTAGGTGGATTGCTTGAGCTCAGGAGTTCAAGACCAGCCTGTGCAAGAGCAAGGCCTCATCTCTACTAAAAATAGAAAAACTAGCAGGGCATAGTGGCATGCGCCGGTAGTCCTAGCTACTCAGGAGGCTGAAGCAAGAAGATTGTTCAAGCCGAAGAGTTTGAGGTTGCTGTGAGCTGTGATAACACCACAGCACTCTCCCCAGGGCAACAGGGAGAGACTGTCTCAAAAAAGAAATAAAGGGCAGCTCCTGTGGCTCAGCGAGTAGGGCGCCGGCCCCATATACCAAAGGTGGCGGGTTCAAGCCTGGCCTCGGCCGAACTGCAAAACAAAAAAATAGCCTGGCGCTGTGGCGGGCGCCTGTAGTCCCAGCTACTAGGGAGGCTGAGGCAAGAGAATCACTTAAGCCCAAGAGCTGGAGGTTGCTGTGAGCAGTGTGACGATAAAGTGAGACTCTGTCTCTACAAAAAAAAAAAAAAATACAACTTTGTCTACCCTTGACTCATACTGTCTTTGCTATGTTAGTTATCAAAATATACTCTTTAAAGAAAAGAAAGACTTTATTATATAAAAAATAATATATTGACTTGATTCTCCAAATCATAGGAGATCAATAAGGAAAAAAAAAATCTTTCATAAATGAAATCAAAATAAAACAGAAGAATGACACAAAGTTCTTTGATGGCTTAAATAATAATGCAATTTTATGTCAAGCAATCAAACAAATGAAGCTATTTCCATATCTATGTACAACATTTGAGGAATTACATTGGATAAACCAGTAGCCAAAATCAACTAAAGTAAAAATAAAAGGATCTCTGTCAAACCTCCAAAATCCATTTTTGTCTTTCCTTCCTCGCTCCCCCACTCTCCTTCCCTTCATTTCCTTTATTTCTTGTCTGTGCGGGAACGTTATTATCCTACCACTGACTCGGGTCTAAACTTTTCATCTGTTAATCTGTATCGGTGCTTATCTATCTTCATGCCATTAAAAACATTTCTACACTTTAGTTCCAAATTGCAAAATCCCCCAGTATCAAAAACCACAACTAAGAAACTATTTTTTTCTTCCTTTGGCTTATTGATTACACTCTTTTCCTTTTCCCTTCCCCTAGAGAGCTGCATCATTGTGCCTAGATTTGTAAAACAGGATTCTCACGATTATAAACTCAGATTCTTAGGCTTCAGACTGTGGTGAGGTGTCCTTGATGTTACACGAGAATTAAAGAAATTCCAAAATGTAGTGGCGTTATAAAGTCCAAGACCTTTGCAGGATGCCCATTTCTAAGAAACAGAAAGGAATATATAAAGATTTCTCAAATCCAAAGCATTATTCGAAAAAAAAAAAAGTGCCAAAGCAAGGGGTTTACTGCAAGAGTACAAAAGTCAACAGTTTGTTTTCTTTATGTTATTATTTTGTCTTTTTTATCTATGTTTGTATCCTAAATTTTTTATCAAACATTGAGCCAAGCTCATTCCATTATTATTCCTTTTACTTCTCAGAAGGAAGGCACAACATTGAGTGCTATTCATCTGACACTTTGCAGATAAAGAACCTGAAACTGCGAGGGAGCAAGAAAGCGAACCGATTGTAGAGCTATCAAATAGCAAAGGCGAGATATCTTACTCAGATGTCAACTCTCTTAATAACTCAAAACCCTTCCTCAGATATCTAGGCCAATTTCCTGTAATAGAAGCTGTTATGTGTAGCTTTGATTTTTATCTGCCAGAATGGCCAGCTTTGTGGATGATCAGAAAATGGCATGTGAATGTACGTACTTTTCTCTGCATGTTCTTGCCTCTGGAGCATTTTGGAGGGGAATGAAGGGAAGCTTAAAGAGTAGAGCATTACCAGTTGCCTGGACCATGTTCTTACCATGCTGTTTGTTGAAGCTGGCCCTGTTGCATTGTGCAGTTGATTTCACCTCTTCATTTCCCACGCTTCTGTGTATAAAGAGCGGGAATGAAACTGGATACTTCTAAGGCAGGATAAATATGCGTGTAGAGGTGTTAGAATGTGAAGACCACTTCAGTCAGGGTCCATGACTCAAGGTGCTATGTCCCGCTGAATGGCAAGGTGGTTTTTGTATATCTGTTGTGAAGAGAGACAGTTGTGGAGGGTGTTGTTCCTAGCAATAGTGCTCTCACTCTATCACTTGGCAATAGTTTGTGTATGCATGTATGTTTGTGTGTATGTAGTATGTATGTACAGTATATATACATATTTATTTATTTATAATATGTGTGCTACAACTCTTTGAGTACTTTTTTCATCAAAACAGTTTTGGTTCTAAGTGATATCTTATATAATATAAATGTCAAGCTACTAGAAGGTTATGACAACCTGGGGAGTGTTGTTATCCTATGAACATTTGAAGGCTTTGATCAGAATACCCTTATATTCTTTAGGACTGGTCTTGGTCTTAGCACTGGTATCAGACTTACTACTGTACTAGAGCATGGTATAGCTTATAAGTAGCCTCTAGCTTTTCCTGTGAGTTATGTTCTGTTTATTGAGGAAACCGAAGTGTGCTTCTCTTAAGTTATACTTTGTTAAAGACTTTGCCTTCCACAGTCTCCCTGGATGGGGTAAGGCTGGATGGTGGGCTGCTCTTACCTTCTTGAAAATGCAATGAACTGTTGAAGGCTTGATTAATAGATAGTCTCCCACTCTGCAATTCTTTGGGAGAATACTTCTAATTTGTTGATGTCATATAGTCCCATCTCTATAATTACAATTGCAAATGCTGAGCCTGGAGGGTCACACAAAATTCAATTAAAAGAACAATTTACAATATGTTTCAAGTATATGATAGCAGCTTGTCTGTCTATAAGTTCAAGTACTCTCCTGTTAATCGATGTTTAGGGAGGAAGGGAAGGCATTTCTTTTTGTTGGAACCTCCTGTGTTCACTGGCCAGAGGAGGTTCTATATACCCTGGCAGTCCAGTTTCACAAAGTGTTACTGAAAAGGTAGTGACCTTGAATAGAGTGTACTCAGTAATGCTAGAAAAGAAACAGGCTTTGTAAATTTACCCAGATCATAGGGATATCTCTGCTGAGACATTCGTGCATTCTCTCCTTTCGTTTTCCTGAACTGGACCCATAGGCATTCATCTTTGTATCCTAGCTGAGGAAGGAGAGTGGATTTCTATAGTGGTTTAGTATGCCCAGTACTAACAGACATGGTTAGGTTTTTGTACGTAGGAGGAGATGTTTGTACTATTCCAGTTTTTTTTATGATAAACAAGTCATGAAATACACAAAGCACCTCTCTGCATTGCCATTAAACTGTAAACTCTCTGGTTTGTGAACGGAAGAGATGGATCAAACTGGAGCACAACCAAATTTCTCTGAAGGTTAAGAACAAAGGCTGGTCACTGGAGTAATCCCAGAACTGACAACCAAGCACTCTGCGTCCATCAGTTAAAGGGAGAGTGGAGTAAACTGTTTCCATTCTTTTATCCTCATCATGAATGGAAGACAAAAGCTTCAGGTACTTTTGAAGCCAGATAAATCGTCCTATACAATGTCCTTGGCAATAATTAGAATGGGTCCCTTGCCATCTTCATGTTCAGAACCCAAGCAATCTAACAATATCCTCAAATTATTTGGGCAGGCAAAAACAGTTAAAAAGTAAAAATCAGGAATCTGGAAACCTAAAAATATATGAGAAAGATCAGGCAGGTTTTGATTTTTACTAGATAGGCACATTCACACATTTATGGAGGGGAGAGAATCCACTTACATAAACCCCTGGTATTGGGGAGAAACTCAGTTACAGCATCTTCCTCCCGCTCTTTGTTTTCCGCTCTGTTTAGTTTCTTATGCCTTGAGATGTCAAACGGGATGCATTCATGAAATTTAAAAGAACAAGTTCTGGACAGACTCACATGCATATAATCATCTTGAAAAGCAACTTGTGTAGCTAACAATGAAAATTATGAGTCATTATAATGTGTATTTTTGGCTATGAATATTCTATTGTAAGATATATGTTTCAATATGTACTGGTGAGATATTATCTTCACTTCCATTAAGGTACTAGGCTGAGTAATAAAACATTAAAGTATAAAAAAAGGTTGGGTGCCCATGTTCAGTGATTGGGGCACCAGCCACATGTTCTGGGGTTGATGTGTTCAAACCCAGCCCTGGCCTGCTAAACAAACAAACAAAGAAAGAAAGAAATAGCTGGGTGTTGTGGCAGGCACCCATAGTTTCAGCTACTAGGGAGGCTGAGGCAAGAGAATCACTTGAGCCCAAGAGTTTGAGGTTGCTGTGAGTTGTGACACTACAGCAATTAACAGAGGGTGACAAAGTAAGACTCTGTCTCAATTTAAGAGAAGATAAAGTATAAAAAGGTTCATCATCTATTACAATAAGCAGCTCTATTGTATGAGATGTAATATGTTTAAAAGAAAAATAGTAATAAATGTGGGAGGGTATTTCTTTTTCATTGTGAAGTCTATTATAGAATTCACTAATACGGTAATAATCACTTTTCTTTGCAATCAATCAGTCAAGTAGATTATGTTCTGATGCATCTAATGACTTTATTATTTACCTGATATTTAAATAAAATGGTTTGGTTTTAGAAAGTCTTTAAAAAGGATCAGCAAAACAATTGCCCTCCCCTTTGTGGGAATGAGACAGGGGAATAGAGTCATACCTTTTTAACTGAAAAATTTATATTTAAACATACTGATTTTTTTTATTCATTCAAATAATGTATTCATTCATTATTTAAGAGATATAATAGATGCCTGAAGTGTTCCAGACTCTGAGAAAGACTCTGGGGTTTAATAAGTTGAATGCGACATTGTCCTTTCTCAGCATAAACTGCATTCTAATTAGAGATATGGCCATATAAACAAATAATTGTTCCCCAGATGAGCTATTAAAGCACAGTGAAATAAAGGGAAATTGAGAGAGAGAGATGAAGGGAGAGGCAAGGAGAGGGAGGAGGAGAGTGGGAGGGGGAAGAGAGAAAGAGAAAGAGAGGGAGAGAGAGAGAGAGGAGAGGGAGAGAGAGATGGAGAGGGAGAGAGAGAGAGGGAGAAGGGGGATCAAATGGAAGATAGGACATAAGAGGGGAATGTTGGCAATAGAAGGGTTGCCCAGAAGAAGGTCTGAGGAGATCTCTGATGTGTAAATAATATCTTTCTGGGGGACCAACTGGGGAAGGAGTCATGCTTCCATAGGAGAGAATTTTAACTTCACAGTATATCTTACTATTTAATTATGATTATTACCATACTATTTGTACATAGATAAAGATTTTTGATACTATTTTTCTTAACATTAATTTAGAAAGACGGTCATCAGAAGTGGATTTATTGCCTTATAATAAACTTTGTCTGGTCCATAATTTTCTTCAGATGGTTACCAATGCAATGGACTGTGTGTGGGGAGGGTGTGTGTATGTGTCTGTGGGGTTCATGAGAGTCATACCTCAAATTTTGTACTACATTTTGTACTCTTCGCCAGGGTGGAAGACAATCATGGAAATGAGCATCAAAACTTTTTTGCATCATTTTTGCATTTGTCAAAAATACGTAGAGCCTGTTGCACACCCTTGCCAGCGGAAATCTTAAGCATGTTAATCTCCATCATTGAATGCGGTTGAACTAATTTAGCTTCAATCCATTCCATTTAAATGTGGTTTGTATACAGAATTTCTCAGTTTATTTAGAAAAAAAAAAGAACTCTAAATACAATTTTTTATTAATAATCTCACTTCAGTGGTTTACAAAACAAACATGAAATGATTTTCTTGTATAAAACATACCAAAAACATAATCCATCTTTCTGAGCTCCTCTAGAGTTAATTAAGAAGAGGGAGTACTAGTGATGATTTACTGTGTCTCAGGCATTATTTAAATGTTTCATACCAACCCTCACAAATACAATGGACATCTTAAAACAGTTTTCGTACCTGTTATTTACAAGAAAGTACTAAAGACAGAATTTTGGGTTTAGTTTATATGTTAATTCAATGTCTTACGAAAAGACTTTCAGTTTAGCACCTTCCCAACATATCTGTGTCTGGCTGGGGAGGCAAAACCTGCTTCTGTAAACACGTGGTTTTCTGGGCCACCCTTGGATACATTATCGTCCTGTGGTCAGCAGCTCTCGTGTGCTTGCTGAGTCCTGGAACTGGTGTTCTCAGGGGAATTGTCAGGAATCTACGGGTTGCACCCATCAGTCGGTCAGGGCCAAGGGACTACTACTCAAGCTCCATCAGCACAGTCTGTGTTCCCACTGGTGTTGGTGAGTTCCCAGAGTTAAGCCACATTTTTCTCTCTACTGGTGAGTTCTCAGAGTTAAGCCGCACTTTCTCTCTCAGAGTAACCACACTTTCTCTCTACTGGGGCTGGCTTGTACCTCAGGCCGGCAACTTAACCTCTCAGCAGGGAACCCCGCACAGGCACAGCGAGCACAATAGTGGCTGCTGCCTTGTGCCACATAGAGTGTGTTTGGGTTTTAGGAAGATGCACCTTCCTCCACTGTGCAGAAGCCAAGGAGAGCACAATATGGCATGACTCTGACTCACTTTGGGACTGTGTCACAGGGAGTTGTTCTTTGCTTCTGTTCATTGGTGCAAGATCACGTTCTATGGAGTTACTTCACCTTTTTCTCTCTCTCACACACATATTCTTTCTCTCTCTCTCTCTCACACACACACACAAACACACACACACCAGCCACACAACAAGATGGAGGACTACTTCTGGAAACCCCATATTTCTTAACTTTTCTTCTTAGTCATTCCAGGGAGGAGGGGTACACTATCTGTTTTCTCTTCCAATTTGGACGATATTTTTCCCAAATTAACCTTCTCTCCATTCTGATAATTTGCTCCCACTTAAATTTTTCAACATTATCAATAAAACAACATCAACTTAAAAAAAAAAAAAGAAAGAAAAACAGCATCAACTTCAGGAGCGGAAATTGTCACCTTCTGATTTCAAAATGTTCTTTTCTAAGCAAAGAAAAAAATGGCAGTAGGGGTAAAAATCTTTCTCTGCCGCATCCCTGTTAATAAAAGGATTTGTTCTGTAAAATGTGGATTCAGTAAAAAGGTCTCACTCAAGGACCTAGAAGACCCCCTGTAGCCTTAAGGAGGCAGGTTCCCCACCTCTGTCTGAGATCAAGGCCTGGAGATCTGGATGCACCTTCAGGGTTTAATATCGAAGATTCTGAGATGCCTGAGATGCTTCCACTCAGACAACAAAACCAAAGTATCTCAAGAATGGAAGAAAAAGTATCCAATGTACTCAGCCCTAATATGAAGCTAATTTATAGCTTTCATATGAAGGCTAAAACCCAATTATAGCATAGGAATACAGGGAAAGGGGAA
>CAUYON010017324.1:0-10657 GCA_963573935.1 Arctocebus calabarensis
TGTTTCTTTAGTCAATCCAGTAATAAAAAGATCGTAAGGTTGGGGCGGCGCTTGTGGTTCAAAGGACTAGGGCACCGGCCCCATATTCCGGAGGTGGTGGGTTCAAATCCAGCCTTGGCCAAAAACTACAAAAAAAAAAAAAGATCCTAAGGTTGAATGTCATGTATTCTCTGTGACTTTTATTCTCCATGTGAAATGGTTGAAATGTGACCTTTTATTCCTCAGCAGGGTAGTGATTAATGGAGGGCAAAGACCTTATCTCTTTCACTGCTCTCCTCCCATTCACTAGCATAGTGCTAGTACATTGTAGCTGCACAGTTAAACGTCTGATGGGTCAGTGAATGAAAGAAAAAGCTATATTTATGTACTACAGCTTATCATTTGATACGCATTGATGATTTATTTAACCCAGGCTCATAGCACTTGTTCATTACTAGTATTTTGTATATACCCTCAACTAATAGAATATGTACTATTTTGTAAGTTTTTTTATGTTTTAAATATTCTTAATTTTCTGAAGTTCTTTCTATTTCACTTGGAATTCTGAAATCAGTTGAAGAGAAGAACCATTTAGATGTTGATATTTGGGATGGCAAAGGTGGTATTCGGTATAGTAATTGTTTGCAGCACATTTTCATTTACTTATCTTCTCATCAAAGCCTAGGAAATTGAAATAAGCTACCACAAGTATTTGTGTGAATAACATATGTACCCACACAGATGTTTGGCTGACAGGTTGCTGTTAATAGCATATCTAAGAAGGTTATATGAGTTATGACACATTATCTTTCATATTTTTCTTTGAAAAATTAAAAATTGGTCTCTGGGGGAAAAATGGCCCAGGTGCCTATAGTCCCAGTGCCTGTGCTCCACGGCACTCATTTTCAATAAGTGTGCCATGAGAGGATCTTAGATGTGCCTCAAAAATGTTTTTAAATCATTAATTAAAAAATCTCAAAGAGGTTCAAAGCACACAGTTCTTTTTTTCCTTTTTTTTTTTTTTTTTTTAATCAACATAGTTTAAGTGTGCCATGGAACCTTAACTATAGGTTCAGGTGTGCCGTGAGATAAAAAAGTTTGAAAAACAGTGCTCTAAAGGCTGAGGCAGATGAATTACTCAAGGCTAGTTGAGGACCAGCCTAGCCAATATATGAGTAATGAGACCTCATATCTTAAAAAAGAAAATATCAAGTTTCACAAATAGGAGCATCAGTATTATTAATAGATAGACTCTCAAAATCAAAACTCAGGTTTTTATAACTCTTTACCGCTAAAGTTGGCTGTTTTTTAATCTGCTTATATTTTCAGCCAGAATTACAAGTTTTGGTTTATTACTACAATACTTCCATCTGTCTTTTTTAGGCATGAGCTGTTCTGTCTCCTTGTACCAGCTTAGGAACACTACTTCAACTAATTGTCCTTACTTTATATAAGACCCTACACCATGCTAGGAGCTCTACAGGATGCACGCTTATTTTATCCAGACAGCTGTTAAACAGATATTGGTAGTATTAGTCATAAAAGTGCCACTTAACTAACAATTAAACCTTGGGAAGGTTACTTATCTACTTAGGATCCCAGTTTCATCACATGAACTTACACTAGACCTTAAAAGTTCCACTCTAAAATTCTGTAACTTCAGTGGAGTGGTATATAAATTCCTAATACTCACCTATCCTCCATATTACATATATTGGGCTTGTATTATGTTTTAAGTTTACATTTGCTGTATCTTCTGATCAACAGAAAGAAAACATTTGTATTTAATTCATAGGGTATTTTGATCATTTTTGTTTTTAGGTAAAACTTTTTTGCCAATATATTTTCAGTATCTAAAGTGGTGGTTCTCAACTTAGGGCAGTTTTGGCCCCCCTCCAGCTCCCATTGCCATGTCTTTTGCATTTACTACTTGGTAAATTCTATTAATGACAGATTTACTGGGAATAATCCACCCACTTGGTCCTTTCAGTTTTGATAGCATTTTATCCAGTTTATATTTTCTACATATTATAAAACAAAACTTTACAGAAATTTAAAATGCTATAATCATGTTGATATGTTAAATTGTTCTAACAGTGGAAGAAAACTATTCCTCTTTATCTGAAAGTGAGTATGAGTAATCCTAGCACTCTGGGAGGCCAAGGCAGGTGGATTGCTTGAGCTCAGGAGTTCAAGACCAGCCTGAGTAACAGTGAAAGCCTGTCTCTACTAAAAATAGAAAAGTTAGCTGGGTTTTGTGGTAGGTGCATGTAGTCCTAGCTACTCAGAAGGCTGAGGCAGAAGGATCACTTGAACTCATGGGGTTGAGGTTGCTTTGAGGTAGGCGGAGGCCATGGCACTCTAGCCCAGGCAACAGAGTGAGACTCTATCTCAAAAACATTAAAAAATAAAAGTAGGGTGGTGCCTGTGGCTCAAAGGAGTAGGGCGCCAGCCCCATATGCCAGAGGTGGTGAGTTCAAACCCAGCCTCGGCCAGAAACTGCAAAAAAAAAAAAAAAGTGAATGTGATCTAACGTATATAAATGTTATAGTTATAGCTGAGCTATTTTATTACAGTTGCTTTTTCCACAAGGTAGCATTTGGCCCTTCCTTTTAAAAAGTACACTAGTAGAAGGTTTTATGTCTGAGTGGATGTGAGGTGGAAATAACATTTAGGGAGCTGAACAAGGCACAGCAAGCACCTGCCTGGCACAGTGGCTCACATATGCTAGGCATTCATTACGTTTTCTTTTAATTCAATCAAAAAGGCTGCCTGTTTCAGCCCAAATGGCAGCAAACATGTGTACTCTGTCAGATATACATGCAAAACAAACACAAAAAACCCTTTCTTTGAAATGTAATTACTATTATTATTATCATCATTATTTTATAACCATATGATTAGTATATTATATTACTGTTTAGTGGAGAAAAATCCATGATTTTCCTCACATTTACAAGGAAATCTATGAACAAAAAAATTAAAGAGCACCAGCTACTATAATTTGACTAAAAAAGAAAGTGATTGGAATTAATAAAATAAAGCACTGGAAAACATGTATATATTGAGCATTTAAAGACTGTCTATTGAAATTGATGCTCCAGTCTGAATTTGCCAGACTTAGTATGAGTCATTTGGTTAAAAGACAGTTTTTGTGAGTGATCATGTATAAGGAAGGTAGATGACAGCCTTGCAAATTCTTTCAAAACTGGTATGTGTGTTTTTTACAACTTTGAGAGAAGAGCATTTAACAGGAATAGGAATGGAGTCCTTTTTCTCTTACAAAATTTATTAGGCTGGTATAAAAATTTCCATGGGCCTTTTTCAAAATTGTCATTTTTCCATGCAAGAGAGTTATTGGAAACACATTAGCTGCACAATCCCGTCAATAACAATGAGAGAGAATGCAAGAGAAAAAGAGTGGGAAAGAGAAATATCTTCGTAGAACTCCTGAAGTCTGAGATAGTTGCCTTCCATAGAATCTCTGGAAGCTAATGCTTTTAGTGTAGGTTCCTACTTCATGTTTAGAGAACAGTCTTGCTGGCATCATCAATTTCTCTGTGTGGTATTTTTTCAGATGTGATTATTGTTGTGTAAACTAATTCTGTGCTACCTGTGAACTGGTTTGTCCAGTGTCACAGCAGTAGAATTTGGCTCACTGGTACAGCAATGGCAGATGTATGAACTTGTCCCAATAATTAATTGGTAATGTGTTAAGTAGCTTTATTTTTCACTTGTATTAGGGAGGAGTATTTTTGTAGTTAAAAAGAACTAATTAAACTGCTGATTGTTGGGTAGTATGTTTGGCTTTCACCCTGTTTTCTGGAATTGAAACAAAGTAGAATAATTCTTCTATTTATAGGCTGCTATGGAAACTCCATTTTGATTATCCTGTCTAAAAATCGAGAATTTTTGTAGAAAAGAACTCCTAACACTATTATGTACAGAAGTAAATATCAAACTTTGATATTCATACAAATCACTTGGTCATCTTGTTAAATGCCTTGTCTGGTTCAGGTTGTTTCCGATGCTGCTGGTCCACAGACCACACTTGGAGCGGCAGGTGTGTGAAGAACAGGACCTCAGGTAGAGGTAGGACAAGGCGGACCACCAACCAGTTGTGAACGTCTTGCCAGCAATATGTGATTATTGTTTGTGTCCCTTTGGGAAGAAAAGCCACTCTTAGATTTCTACAAAGAGTCGAAGTAGACATTGGGTTACTTAGAAGGGTCAGGACAAAGTGACACACTGAAGCCTCTCTTGAGTGTATAGGGAACAATCTGCTTTGAGGTGGGTATACTACACATTTAAGCTCCCACTTGAGGATAAAATAGTCTCTTTCATCTTCAGGGTACACTAATGAGAGAATGAGAATGAAAAAGGCAAATTAACAGCTTTCTGTTGTTATGATAATCGTTTTTACTCACAGACTTAATGAAGGCATCTTGGGGCTCCCTGTGGATCCCTGGACCACACTTTGAGAAATGCCAGTATATGGGAAATGGTACATTGTGTGTCTGTGCCCATTGCAAGTAACAGGGTATATTTATATATATTGCCGTTGCATCAGCCCAGCCCACAGCAACCTCAGAGTCCAGCAATCCTTCTGCCTCAGCCTCCCAAGTAGCTGGGACTACTGTCAAGGGCCCCAACGCTGGACTAACTTTTTTTATTTTTAAATTCTTTTTTTTTTTTTTGAGGTTTTTGGCCATGGTTGCATTTGAACCCACCACCTCCAGCATATGGGGCCAGCGCCCTACTCCTTTAAGCCACAGGCACCACCCACTTTTATTTTTAGTAGAAAAAGGGATTCTTGCTCTTGCTCTGGTGGTCTCGAACTCCTGAGCTCAAGGGATTCACCTGTCTCTGCCTCCAAGAGTGCTGAGATTACAGGCATGAGCCACTGCACCCAGCCGGGATATATTTATATTGAAAACAGGCAAAGAATCAAAGTGTTGGAACCACAGGTAGTTTTAGTTCTTCTTTATTAATACACGTCCTTTTCAATTGTCCTTATGGAAACCGTAACTCTTGGTATTTTGGATAAAATACATAGAAATAGAATGCAAGAAATTTCTTCAAAATACCCCAGTGGTTAAGTAATTACAAAGCTTATATTTAGAGGCAGTTATAGCAACTAATGGTGGAGGGGAAAAAGACACTTAGAACAGAGAAACAAAGAAGTGGGTCTGAGCACATGATGAAAAGTTGTCATTTCCAGGTGCAGTACTGATTAACAGACTGTCATCCTTATAAGAAAGAACTGGAAATACTTATTAGAGTTATAATTTCTGAAGAGTTACCATTCTATTATTATAATTATAATCATCACAGAGTTGCACATTAATTCATATTTCTCTTCCTGTTGTAGTCATTAGAGTTACTGAGTAGGAGAAGGAGGGCTGGAAAAGGACTTACTGGACTCAGAACTGCAGCTCCTATCACAATCCATTACTGCTCCTGCCCCTGCTCTCCCGGGTTTATGATGGCCCAGAAGGCTGGGCTGGCCCGGGAGGTGTGGGAGTAGAACAGAGAGTCAACGCTCATTATAGTTACTAATATTTACTAAATGCCTAAAAAAGTGCTATATGATTTTAAACTACTGTAGTATATTCATCTTCCAAACACATCACTTTATACTTTTTTCTTCTTCCTTACTCTATTTAGGTTATAAAACAGTTGCATTTTGTACTTAGACATAGTACCTGAACGTGAGTTAACTAATCAAACAAGAAATTTGAGAAAGGAACCATTTACCTTCAATCATAATCTCATCCCTGATGCCCTAGCAATGCTGAAATCACTTGTTATAACTCTCCTTGAGTACCAGCAAGTTATGGGAATCATGCCAAAGGCATACTTATGAAAAGATAAAGGGGAATGCTAAGATCGGAAGGTGAACCCCATGTTGTGTAGGAAGACGGCAAAAATAAAGCCAAGTTTGAAATCTGACTGGAATGGAAGACTAGGCCAAAATTCATTTGATTTGAGCCTATTTACCCTTAAGGGGTCCTAGGCTAACAGAATCTCAGAAAAAAAAAATAGAGAGAGGGCATGAATTTATTTATCAGAGAAATGATTAACCTTTACCAGAAAGGCTAGATGAAATCATACTTCATCATTGCTTTGACAAAAGATGCAGCCTGACTATTCAATACGGCCATCTTTCCAGGCTACAAAATCTTCCCTTGAGATGCTCTGGACTTACTCATGACTGTGTCATGGAGCCCTGGGGTAAGCCAGTCAGTTGCATCAAGTCAGTAGTCCACAGTACACTGAAGATGGCTGCTAATGAGGCTGTACTATGTATCACAAGCTTTTTTCTTGCAATTCCTCAGCCATAGCTCTACCTGCAATGCTCTTTAGTTGAAAAGAAAGCTCTTTGGTTCCTGAACATATTATCTGAATTTCAGTGTCCTGTTCCATCTAATCTCAAAAGCTTTGAGTTCCACCACAAGTACTGCTGGTGTTATAAACCCCTAAAATTATACCTCTGCAAACTCTATATCGTCACATATAGTGAGATTTCAGTAATGATTTAAGTAAAAGAGTGAGGAACTAGTACATTGTTTTGATAGCATGATGAATTTTGTTTTGATAGCATGATGAATTTTACAAAATTTCCTATTTTAGGGTTTCCCATCTGTTAGATTTAACAAGAATCTGTTAGATGTAATTCTGCTGAAATACTACTTTCTACTTTTTTACAAAATATACTGAATGTCTATAATGAAAAATATTTTTATTATGGCTGTTAAAATTTCTTTACCTGCCTTCTTTAGGAGAAAGATGTTAATACTATTTTATTTTAGCTCATCTATGGGTCATTAGTCATTTTGTGTGGATTAAAATTTCTCTTAAGCAGAGTATTATGTTTTAATATAAAATATTCCTTATTTGTATGTTGGCATCTGGATTTTTTAAAACTCTTCTTTTAAGAGAGCATTTTGGTAGGGCATTTTAAACGTGCTTACCTCAACTGAAATTATGAAAACAAGCTTACTAGAAATGCTCAAAACTGCTTCCTAAACAATTATGTCGGCTATATATAGTGAGATTGAGAAAAATCAAGCAGTAAGATAAAATAGACTAAAGATTTAGAGAAGTTGAATTAATTGAATTATTTAACTTGTAAATCAGCTAATAAAATATCTCTAGGTTATAATAATAAATCTGCATCACTATTAGGGTAGATAGCTGGGATTATAGTTAAGGTTGTTCTTTTAATGAGAAAAGATAAATCCAGATAAAATTTAAAACCTGAAACTTCAGAAACACCTGAAGTATACATATACATGAAAGGATTTTAAAACTATAAAGACTTAGTGATAGAAGGAAATTATAGTAGCTTTGGTTAGAGATATTGTCTTCTCAGAAAAAGAAAATGCTAAAAAAATCAGTAACTAAGGAAAAATACTGGGAATCTGAAACATTTTTTGTTTGACTAAATAACTTGCTATAAGAAAAAGTAACCCCTCTAAGTAATCTGTCATAGTTTTAAAGGAAACATAAGTGAACACTTCATTCATGTTATTTTTTTCCTGATATTTTTAATTTGTAATGTTCAACAACTTTCTCAATTATATTGAGATCTGTTATAATTACTCTGAACATTCATGTCACTGAGTCTAAAATTTGTTTTCTGTGATTTTCTTACATGTATGCTTAGTTTTTAAAACTTTTTGGATACTTTATAATATCCCTTTCTTTTTACTCCCTCAGTAATCGTGTGGAAGCATGGACAAGAGATGTTGCTTTCTTACTCAGACAAGAGGGCAGACCTATGGTTAATCTTATCCCTAGTAAGACTAAAGTAAGAGTAATGGAAAAAGACTGGAAGAATACAGACAGAGCCGTACACTGGTTAAGAAAGGAAGCAATTAATTATACTGACCCATTTGTTCTTTATTTGGGATTAAATTTGCCACACCCTTACCCTTCACCTTCTTCGGGAGAATATTTTGGATCTTCAACATTTCAGACATCTCTTTACTGGCTTGAAAGAGTAAGTAACAACAGCATGTGTGCTCAAAAACTCCAAAGTGAACATTCTATCTGTAGTTCATTAATATTAGCTCATTGTTTTGTTTATTTTTGACAATTATCTATTCAAAGGTGACAATTGTCTATTCATCCTTGACCAATAACTGGTTGAGTAAAAGCTAAAGGGGCAACTGTACAGAAATAAAGTTAAGTATTACAACTCAGAAATCTACTTCTGTATTGAATACATTTGCATATATGTCTCTTTTTTTTTTTTAACAAGTGAACAGTTTATTAAGAATTAAAGATATGATGTGATACAGTACAAGCAAGACACTCAAGATAGGTATAATAGTACTACTCACACAAAAACCTAAATTTCACCTCAAAAAAAATGACAAGACAAAAGAGAAAGCAATTTCACTGTTACAAAATAAGATATTTCATGCAAAGTATTAACTCTGCCCCCCCCCAAAGCCCAACCTCCCAACAAACAAAAAACTATCTGGGAATACTGCTATGCTAACATACTAACCAGTGTATAATCATTCATAGGAAAACAGTAATTAAGCAATGAATTAAATTAAATAACAAAGTTCAAATTATCATAAACTCATAGACCACAATAATTTTACAAAACAAGCAGTTCCAGAAATCTTATAAACAATAAAAGAAGAAATATTTCAATATCATTCTACTTGATCTGGATACACCTGATATTGAAATTGGAGAAAATATATTATTATAAAGAGAAATTATAAATATGTTTCACTTATAAATGAGGATGAAATATCCTAAACAACATATTGACAAGTTGAATTAAAAAATTAATGTTTAAGTAATGTACTTTGAATCCAATTTATATGAAAGTTAGTCACTATTTTCTTTTCTTTTTTTTTTTTTTTTTTTTTGGTTTTCTTTCCCTCGCCCCCTCCCTCCTTCTCTGTCTGCTCTCTCCTTCCCCCGTGCCCCACTGTGTCATTGATTGTCATTAATTGTCCTCAAATCAAAGTTGAATACATAGGATTCATGCTTTTCCATTCCTGTGATGTTTCACTAAGAATAATATGTTCCCCCTCCATCCAAATTACTACAAACGCTGCAAAGTCTCCATTATTTTTGATGGCTGAGTAATATTCCATGGTATACATATACCATAGCTTACCAATCCACTCCTGGGTTGAAAGACATTTAGGCTGTTTCCACACTTCAGCAATTGTAAATTGGGCTGTGATAAACAGCCTACAAGTGTCCTTAAAATGAAAGGTTTTTTTTTTTCTCTCTGGATAGATGCCCAGCAATGGGATTGCAGGATCAAGCAGGAGGTCTAGGTTGAGTTCTTTGAGCTTTCTCCATACTTCCTTCCAAAAAGGTTGTATTAGTTTGCAGTCCCATCAGCAGTGTAAAAGTGTTCCTTTCCCTCCACATCCACACCAGCATCTGCAATCTTGAGATTTTGTGATGAAGTCCATTCTCACTGGAGTTAGATGGTATCTCAGGGTGGTTTTAATTTGCATTTCTCTAATAATTAAGGATAATGAGCATTTTTTCAAGTGTTTACTGGCCATTTGTCTGTCTTTAGAGAAGATTCTAGTCATCTCTCTTCCCCACTGATGTATGGGATTGTTGGTTTTTTTTCTTGTAGATTAATTGAAGTTCTGTATAGATCCTGGATATTAAACTTTTGTCAGATTCAAAATGTGCAAATATCCTTTCCGATTGAATAGGTTATCTATTTCCTTTGGTTGTTGTCTCCTTGGCTACACAGAAGCTTTTCAGTTTAATTAAGTTCCATTTGTTTATTGTTGCAGTTGTTGCTATTGCCATGGCAGTATTCCTCATAAAAAGTCTTTCCCCAGGCCAATATCTTCCAGTGTTTTTCAAATTCTTTCTTTGAGGATTTTTATCATCTCATGCCTTAAATTTAAGTCCTTTATCCATTTCGAATCAATCTTTGTGAGGGGAGAAAGGTGTGCTTCCAGTTTCAGTCTTTTACATATGGATATCCAATTCTCCCAGCACATTCATTGAATAGGGAGTCTTTCCCCTAGTGAATGCTCTTGTTTGGTTTATCAAAGATTACATAGCTCTTTACGGGCTTGAATGAGTAAGTAACAACAGCATGTGTGCTCAAAAGCTCCAAAGTGAACATTCTATCTGTAGTTCATTAATATTAGCTCATTGTTTCGTTTATTTTTGACAATTATCTATTCAAATGTGACAATTGTCTATTCATACTTGACCAATAACTGGTTGAGTAAAAGCTGAAGGGGCTGTACAGAAATAAAGTTAAGTATTACAACTCAGAAATCTACTTCTAGATTGAATACATTTGCATACATGTCTCTTTGTTAAAAGAGACACTGAAAGGCATTTTCTTAACTCTCTGGACATGAGTTAATTAAGGCTCGGCACCTGTGGGTCAACAGGCTAAAGCGCCAGCCACGTACATCTGAGCTGGAGGTTTGAATCCAGCCCGGGCCCGCCAAACAACAATGACGGCTGCAACCAAAAAATGGCCGGGCGTTGTCGTGGGTGCCTGTAGTCCCAGCTACTTGGGAAGCAGAGGCAGGAGACTCGCTTGAGCCCAGGAATTGGAGGTTGCTGTGAGCTGTGATGCCACAGCACTCTATCCAGGGTGACAGCTTGAGGCTCCGTGTCAAAAAAAAAAAAAAGGCAAAGAGATTAGAGAAAG
>CAUYON010017328.1:0-14096 GCA_963573935.1 Arctocebus calabarensis
TGGGCCTGCCAAACAACAATGACGGCTACAACCAAAAAATGGCCAGGCATTGTGGCAGGTGCCTGTAGTCCCAGTGACTTGGGAGGCAGAGGCAAGAGACTCGCTTGAGCCCAGGAATTGGAGGTTGCTGTGAGCTGTGATAGGCACTCTACCCAGGGTGACAGCTTGAGGCTCTGTCTCAAAAAAAAAAAAAAAAAGGCTTAATAAAAAAAAACAAAAAACTAGGTGCTTCATCCATATATTAATTTCTTTCTTTCCTTTTTTTTTTTTTTAAGAGACAGAGTTTCACTTTGTCACCCTCCGTAAAGTGCTATAGCGTCACAGCTCACGGCAACTTCAGCTCTTGGGCTTAGGCGATTCTCTTGCCTTAGCCTCCTGAGTACCTGGGACTACAGGTGCTTGCCACACACCCAGTTATTTTTTATTGCAGTTTGGCCATGGTTGGGTTTGAACCTGCCACCCGTGGTATATTGGACTGGTGCCCTACTCACTGAGCCTTGGGCGCCACCCTCTTTCTTTCTTTTCTTTTTAGAGACAGAGTCTCACTTTATCGCCTTTGGTAGAGTGTTGTGGCATCACAGCTCACAGCAACCTCCAACTCCTGGGCTTAGGCAATTCTCTTGCCTCAGCCACCCAAGTAGATGGGACTACAGGTGCCAACCACAACGCCTGGCTATTTTTTTTTTGCAGTTTGGCTGGGGCCAGGTTCAAACCTGCACCCTCAGTATATGGGGCCGGCCTTCTACCCACTGAGCCACAGGCACTGCCCCATATATTAATTTCTTTAAGTCTCACAGGAGCCCCACAAAATAGGTTGTCATTGTTCAGTGTTTTACATGTAGCATGTGTGGTTCAGAGAGGTTCAATAACTTGCCCAAGGTCACACAACCATCGATGTTAGAACCAGAATTTAAACTTAGGATGTCTGGGAACCAAATCTGAAATAACACATCTAGAGAATAGTGGGTTAGGGTTGTTTCCTATTGAAACTGAGTTCTCAGCTCGGTGCCTGTGGCTCAACGGGCTAAGGCGCCAGCCACGTATACCTGAGCTGGCGGGTTCGAATCCAGCCTTGCCCACCAAACAACAATGACGGCTGCAACCAAAAAAAAAACACATGGCTGGGCATTGTGGCGGGCGCCTGTAGTCCCAGCTACTTGGGAGGCGGAGGCAGGAGACTCGCTTGAGCCCTGGAATTGGAGGTTGCTATGAGCTGTGATGCAACGGCACTCTACCCAGGGTGACAGCTTGAGGCTCTGTCTCAAAAAAAAAAAAAAAAGAAAGAAACTGAGTTCTCTTGAGTATATTTGGACCCGCCCTTAGTAGCTGTGTGACCTTGTGCAAAAGACTTAACGTCTCTGATCCTGTTTCCTCAGGCATAAACGAGCCTACATAAAGCCCAGAGTGTGGGGAAAATTTAGCAAATCAATTAGTTAATTGAGTGAAAGGGCGTGTGGCCAGCTCTTAATACGTGGTAAGTATGTAGCAAAAGGGTGCGCCAAGGCTCGGTGCCTGTGACTAAGGCGCCAGCCACGTACACCTGAGCTGGCGGGTTCGAATCCAGCCCGGACCCGCCAAACAACAATGACGGCTGCAACCAAAAAATGGGCGGGCGCCTGTAGTCCCAGCTACTTAGCAGGCGGAGGCAGGAGAACTCGCTTGAGCCCAGGAATTGGAGGTTGCTGTGAGCTATGATGCCACGGCATCAGGGTGCCAGCTTGAGGCTCTTTCTCAAAAAAAAAAAAAAAAAATGCAGCGCCCAGAGGAGTGCAGTGGCCATTGCGGGTCAGCAGGCGCCGCTGCGGAGGTCTCTGTCCTTGCTAGGTGCCGCAGTGGGCGCATGCGCAGTGACGTCTCCCTGCAGTCGTGTGGTTTTTCTTTCCCTTGTTCCTCACCCTTTAACTCCAGACTATATTTATTACTCTATTAATTACAGCAGACCTGACTGTGGCTGATAATGCTCCAATCTTCTGCTATCGTGGGTATAGGGATGACAGGTCCTTCCTGCCTCCACCTGTGTCCATTCGTGCAGCTGTGGAGTTGAACTCCTGCCCACGGAGGAGGTATTTCCCTGTTCTTCCCAAGGTTCTGTAACTGACATTACATTAGAATTTCTTACAAGCAATTCATTCACTCGATAGCAAATTCAATTCTCTGCTTTAATGAAAACCCAGGTGTTGCATCTCTGAAATGCTCCCATTTGTGTAAGGAAGGAACGGCTGCAATGTGCCTAACAGGGTACCCTACACAGTAGGCGTTCCGGGCCCTCAACCATAAAAAAAATTATTAAGGGCCGGGCGCAGTGGCTCACGCCTGTAATCCTAGTACTCTGCGAGGCCGAGGTGGGTGGACTGCTTGAGCTCACGAGTTCAAAATCAGCTTGAGCAAAAGTGAGACCCTATCTCTACTAAAAATAGAAAAACGGAGCCAAGAGGATCGCTTGAGCCTGAGTTGGAGGATGCTGTGAGCTATGACGCTACGGCACTTTACCCCAGGGCGACAGCTTGAGACTCTGTCTCCAAAAAATAAATAAATAAATAACTTGGCTGGACACTCATCCTCAGTGGTTAGGGCGCCTGGGCCTGCCGAACAACAATGACACCTACAACAACAAAATAGCTGGGCATTGTGGGGGGCGCCTGTAGTCCCAGCTACTTGGGAGGCTGAGACGAGAGAACCGCTTAAGCTCAAAAGTTTGAGGTTGCTGTGAGCTATGACGCTATGGCACTCTACGTAGGGCGACATAGTGAGACTCTGTCTCCAAAAAAAATTTTTTTATGAAGAATGAGAAACCAGATACTCATCTGTTAAGAAAAAAGGCATGCCCCAACCCAAATGGCTTATGAGCGTGCTTTGGATATTAACAAAGCGTGACACGAGGACAGCTTCCAGGTATTGCTGACATCTGCTCCCTGCAACGCTCTCTGCTGCTCCCATCCTCATCCACTCAATAGGTACTTATTGACCATCTCCTACTCACCCCTTTTCTCTCTAAGTTAAATGGTGATGGCAATAGCAATCTCTGATTAAACGAAAGCAGGGCTATGACTGAGCTATATAAAGCAAAGTGCACAAAGCAAAATTTTATTGCGAGGGAGGAGTGAATAGGTTTATTTCAAAGTCCAGCCTCGAATTTGCATTGCTCTCTTTCTCTCTCTCTCTCTTTTTCTTTTTTTGTAGAGACAGAGTTTCACTTTATCACCCTCGGTAGAGTGCTATGGCGTCACACAGTTCACAGCAACCTCCAACTCCTGGACTTAGGCCATTCTCTTGCCACAGCCCCCCGAGTAGCTGGGACTACAGGCGCCTGCCACAACGCCCGGCTATTTTTCTGGTTTGCAGTTTGGCCGAGGAGGGGTTTGAACCCACCATCTTCGGTATATGGGGCCGGCGCCCTACTCGATGAGCCACAGGCGTCGCCTTGCACTGCTTTTTGTAGACGCTCACCTGCCCCTCTCCCAGTCCGGTACAAACACTGAAGTCGCTCTCCTTTTTTAATAGAGTGATTTGGGGTAAGATTTACTGAAAGGTGTTTTCAGAATTGCTTTAAGAGGATGTCATTCAACTTTGCAAGTAAATACTGAGCTCCTACTAGGTGCCAAGCATTGAGCTGGGTTCTTTATAAAGCCTAAAGATATTCGATTGAATTTTAATTCGTTTCCTCGAGCCAAAGATCCGAAAGACATAACACTTTTTTAGGGTCAGATTAGGACACAAATGCTAAACGGTCTTCCTGCGCCTCCCCCTGGAGAGGAAATGGAAGAGAAAATGAGATCGCGCAAAGAGCTTAAGCCAGTGCCTGTGACACTGCAAACGAGTCCACGAAAATAAATGTTTTATTAATAGCATTGATAGATGATTAAAATAGCTAACGTATTGAACGTTGGTTGTCAGGCATGGTGCTAATCCCCACGCATGTATTCAGTTTATTTTACACTACCTCCCCCAAATTAACACTGATTACTTCTTCCTCCCAATTTATAGAAGAGGAAACTGACGCACAGAGAAACCCTACTAGTTAGTGTAAAAACAAGCAGTTTGATGAATCCAGGAGGGCGTTTTATTCACTGCTTTATCCACATTTGTAATAATACCTGGTACATAGTAGACGCTCAGTAAGTACCTGTTGGCTAAAAGTGATTAACACTATTTTAAAATATACACAGTATTTTAAGTTATTATCGGTACATAATAGTTGTATAATACCTGCCTTTTAAAAAGCTTTCTATGTTGAAATAATAGGCAAGAGGTTGACGAACAATACAGAGAGGTCGTGAGTGTTCTTTCTCTCAGCCTTTGCCACTGGTATCTGCTTACATAACAATGCACAAAGGAGCAAATTGACTTCGGTTATCATCCACAGACTCTATTCACCTTGCGCTGTGCTTTTAATATAAGTATTTGACATTTTGCAAACTGATACAGTTTTTCTGATTATTATTCTCGATAAAACAACGCTCTCCGCTTTATGCACCTCAACAGTGCACACCACAGTGCAGGCCCAGCGTGGGTACCACCACTGCCCCTCCAACGCCAACCCTGTAATCTATTACAGGCCGGGCCGGCACTCAGTGGGTTAACAAGGAGTCGCATCTCTGTGCGCCTGCGTGCCGCGCCTCGTTGTCCCGCCCCCGTAACGCAGTCATATGACCCACCCAGCCGGCGTCCGCCTACAAAAGGCTCAGTGTTGACGTCAGCGTTCTCTTCCGCCGTCGTCGCCATCCTCGGCGCGACTCGCCTCGCTTGGTTCTACCTGGGAGAATCCGCCGCCATCCGCCACCATGGTGAGTAGCCCTGTTCAGCTGTTGTTCCGGAACTGCGGCGGGGCCTCTGCGGGGTCGGCGCTGCCTACCGTGTGACGCTGGAGCAAACCAGATAAAGAGTATACATGGCGGCGGCTGAGTCGGGAATGGGGAAGCGGCCGCCGCCATGTCGGCGCGCTGCCCTTTTCGCCGAGCTCCTTTTCGGAATCCAGGGGCGCCGTCCCTTACGAGAACTCCGGCCCGGTTGGCGCTGGGGTGGTGACGGGAACGGGGGTGGGGTGCGATGATGTGGCAGAGGTTGTAATGGCGGGCACCGCGGTAGAAGCGGAGAGTCGGGGTGGCGCCTTATGTAACCCGCAGGCCGCGAGTTTGAGTTCGATTTTTCTGCCGGGGGCCTTGGGCAGCGGGGAAATGGCAAAACAGGGGAAGCGACGCAAGTGAAACTTCTCTGTGTATCCCGAAAGCCTCGTGATAATTGTGCAGCCTTGGCCTTAGTCTTTCCTTAGACTCCCCAGTGGGAAAAGCTGGTGTCTGAGCCATGGGGCATGGGTTTTTCCCGGTTAGCGTTGTTCTTGGGTCTTGATAGCCCGGCGGTTGTGGCCCTTCCTGATTTCCCGGGGAGAGGGGTGACCTTCCGTTATAAAGAAGGTTTTTTTTTGGTTGAGAAAAGCCAAGGTGGCCCAACAGCAGCCTGGAGGCGGTTTTGGCTTTATCAGTTCTATATTTGACATGTAGAATTTCCCAGTGTTGTTCCTGGTATTGAAGAAATTGGTCATATTTGGGAATCATTCTGTGTTTTTGGGGGGGTTGTAAATTCTGAATGACAGCCTGGAATCTGGTGCCTTGTATTGGTGGAGTGTTTTTCAAGGTGGCGTTGTGGGTCACCTTTGACCTGGCAGTTTTGGTATTGACTGGATGTTTTGTGCCAAGTTGGGTTCCGGGAATTCCAGGCTGATCTGAGCCACCTCATTTCTCTCAGGTGAACTTCACGGTAGACCAGATCCGGGCCATCATGGACAAGAAAGCCAACATCCGTAACATGTCTGTCATTGCCCATGTGGATCATGGCAAGTCCACACTGACAGACTCCCTGGTGTGCAAGGCAGGCATCATTGCATCGGCCCGGGCTGGGGAAACACGTTTCACTGACACCCGGAAGGATGAACAGGAGCGTTGCATCACCATCAAGTCAACGTGAGCTCCCTAGTGCCCTGTGTACCTGGGTGGGGACTGGCCCTCTGGTTTGGCAGCTAGCAGCAATGGGCTAGGTTGGTGGGACAGACCTGTGGGCACCATCACTTTCCTCAGACCTTCCCATTCTGGGATGTGTTAGGGCCTGTGTCATGCTGTAGGGGTGAGATTCTATCCAGGGTGACAACTGGGAGAGGCACAGGGGTGAAAGGGCAATGGGAGCTGGGGGTTCTTGAAGCAGGGGCTTAACCTAGTAGTTCTAACTTTTGAGGGGAATATATCTGACCCCAAGGGACACTTGGTAACATTACTCCCTGATAGAGTGTAACTGGCATCTAGGGATGCTGAAAACCACCTGCATTGATGGGACAGTCCCTCGTGACTGTCTTGGTCCCAAATAGGAAAAGGGTGAGACTGGAAAGGATAAGTGTAGGGTATAGTAATCATCAGTGCTGTCTGTTACCAGCTGTTAACATTATAAGATTATTTGATTAATCTTAGCACAGGCTAGAGAAGAATAACGGGCAAAAGTTGTCTCTGGGGTTTCTTTAGTCTTGCCTGGTCACTATTTTGAGTCAGGTGTGTTGAGTGTGACATATGCAGAGCCAGAGGGGGCTCTGAGGAGTTGGTGTGGGAGACTGGTACCTGGAGTCCCATCCCTAGTAGAGGTAGTGGGTGGGTCAGTTCTTGTGTGGGAAGCCTGAGGTCTGACTCGGGATGAGTAATCAAGAAGGGGAGGGGACAGGGTGGAGAGTGCTGAGTGGTGGTTCTGGCTGTTGGGGATGTCACTGGCTCTCTTGGGCAGCAACCTAGGGTGGGTAGTATAGCTGAGGGCCAAGTATGGCTCCAGTCTTAACCTACCCTTTTTTCCTTAGTGCCATCTCCCTTTTCTACGAGCTTTCTGAAAATGACTTGAACTTCATTAAGCAGAGCAAGGATGGCTCTGGTTTCCTCATCAACCTCATTGACTCTCCTGGGCATGTAGACTTTTCCTCAGAGGTGACAGCTGCCCTCCGAGTCACTGATGGCGCGTTGGTAGTGGTGGACTGTGTGTCAGGTAAGCAGCAAGTCCTCTGCAGCAGGCCCTGGAACTTGGGCCATCCCCACCTCTGGATGATGGGTGCTGTTTCTCCTGCCTGTTCCTAGGCGTCTGTGTGCAGACAGAGACGGTGCTGAGGCAGGCTATTGCTGAGCGCATCAAGCCAGTGCTGATGATGAACAAGATGGACCGTGCTCTGCTTGAGCTGCAGCTGGAGCCTGAGGAGCTCTATCAGACCTTCCAGCGTATTGTGGAGAATGTGAATGTCATCATCTCCACCTACGGGGAGGGCGAGAGTGGCCCCATGGGCAACATCATGGTATGTGTCTCTACCTCTTCCCCAGCAAGTTGGAGAGCTTTCTACCTGGCCCAGGTGGTGTCCTGGGGGACTTGAGATTAGAAGAATGTTCACCCCAGGAAGCGGGGCAGAGGAGAAAAGGGCTGGAATTTTTCTACAAGTGATTGGATCAAGCCATTGAGGTTTACCTGCAGTGGGGCTGGGTGGGCCCCTGTACATGATGACTGATATTTCTTCACTTTGACCTGATGTCTACTGAAGAAATCTAGTATCTGAGGCTTATGGTGTTTGGTGGAGTTACAGCTGCACATCTGCCCAGGGCCTCCCTAAACGCTGCTCACTTTTTTTCTGTTATCCCAGATTGACCCTGTCCTTGGCACTGTGGGTTTTGGGTCTGGCCTCCATGGTTGGGCCTTCACCCTGAAGCAGTTTGCAGAGATGTATGTGGCCAAGTTTGCAGCCAAGGGCGAGGGCCAGCTTGGGCCAGCTGAACGGGCCAGGAAAGTGGAGGACATGATGAAGAAGCTGTGGGGTGACCGGTGAGCCTCATAGGGAGGGGAGGACAGGGCAGGGAGAATCTGTGACACTACAGCAGAGTGGTTGTGTCCAGGACACACCTCAGACTCACCAGACACCTTGTGGAGTTCTGCCCATGTTTTAGTCTTCATAGCTACCTAGGTTTCTTGCAACCCCCTAACCTGGTTGGGCTGGGCTTTCTCTCTGCTAGGTACTTTGACCCAGCCAATGGGAAATTCAGCAAGTCAGCCACCAGCCCTGACGGGAAGAAGCTTCCCCGGACGTTCTGTCAGCTCATCTTAGACCCCATCTTCAAGGTAAGGATTAGATCGCAGTTGAGCCCCACAGCAGGTGCTCATGGTCAGGCATCTCTTGTTAGTGGTAATAAAAACATGTTTTCAGAACGGTGCCTGTGGCTCAGTGGATAGTGTGGAGACTGAGGCAAGAGAATCGCCCAAGCGCAGGATTTGGAGGTTGCTGTGAGCTGTTTGATGTCATGGCCCTCTACTGAGGGTGATAAAGCAAGACTCTGTCTATACAAAAAAAAGGGGGGGTGGGCAGCGCCTGGGGCTCGAAGGAGTAGGGCACTGGGCAGGCCCCATATGCCAGCGGTGGCGGGTTCAAACCCAGCCCTGCCAAAAACTGCAAAAAAAAAAAAAAAAAAGTCTTTTCACCTAGTGGTTCCTAACAGGTCACCTGACTCACTATTGTCAGCTCTCGGGGCAGGAGATTCAGGAGATGAGTGAGAATGCATTTTCAGGACTTTTACAGTGGGGACCAGAGGGCTTTTCTAGTAGATGGAAGTTGGAGGGTAAGTGGGGGCTTTCACAGAAGTCTAAAATACTATAAATTAAAAGGTTTTTTACAGGTGGCGCCTGTGGCTCAGTGAGTAGGATGCCGGGTGCCAGGTTCAAACCCGGCCTTGGCCAAACTGCAACAAAAAAGTAGCCCGGCATTGTGGCAGGTGCCTGTAGTAGTCCCAGCTAACTCCTGAGGCTCAGTCAAGAGAATCGCCTAAGCTCAGGAGCTGGAGGTTGCTGTGAGCTGTGTGACGCCATGGCAATCTACCAAGGGCGATAACTGAGGCTCTCTACAAAAAGAAAAACAAATTTTTTTGTTTTTTTAGAGGTAGTCTCACTTTATCACCTTGGGTAGAGTGCTATGATTTCACAGTTCACAGCAACCTCTAACTTTTGAGCATAGACGATTCTCCTGTCTCAGCCTCCCAAATAGCTGGGACTACAGGTGCCCACCACAACGCCTGGCTATTTTTTGTTGTAGTTTGGCTGGGGCCAGGCTCAATCCCGCTATTCTCTGTATGTGGGTCGGCGCCCTACTCAATGAGCAATAGGTACCACCCAAGAAAGGAAATTTTTACTTGCCTGTCAGGTGGCAAGGGTATTTTCCCCTACCCAAATAATTTACCACAAGGACTTTATCTGGATTTGCTTATTTGGGTCATGCCCTTGGTGATAAGTGGGTCAGGTTTTATATAGTGCAGCCGCTGTTCTGTGCCTGGCTTTAGGCTGAAAGCAGGTTACCTAAACTCTTCTCATGTGCACTTTCTTAGGTATTTCATGCAATCATGAATTTCAAGAAGGAGGAGACAGCAAAACTAATAGAAAAGTTGGACATCAAGTTGGACAGTGAAGATAAGGACAAAGAAGGCAAACCTCTGCTGAAGGTGTGTGAGGAGGTTCTGACCCTTATGTAGAGCCCAGTTTTAGGTAGTTCTTTCTGCAGTAAGTGGGGCTCAGGTTGTCATTTTTATAGGTAGTCAGATCCTGGTCCTTGGGGGCTGAGATCCCTATCATGGAGATGGCTATCCATCTCTTGTGACCTCTGGTTTGGGCTCTTTACCTTAAGGCATCACAGCTAGCCTCCTCTGGGACTGTGTGTACGGGCAGGCATGTGCACTGCGGGATCCCCTTCTATAAGGGGCACACTTTTTAGGGAGAACATAGTTTACTGTTCATTTATCAGCTCCCCAAGTAAAGAAAGCTGTTCCTAGGGTGCTCCCAACTCTTGTGCAAGCCTTTCTATTTCTGTCGCACAGGCTGTGATGCGCCGCTGGCTGCCTGCTGGGGATGCCCTGTTGCAGATGATCACCATCCACCTGCCTTCCCCCGTGACGGCCCAGAAATACCGCTGTGAACTTCTGTACGAGGGGCCCCCAGACGACGAGGCTGCCATGGGTATGTGGATCATGGGAGTGGCTGAGCTATGGCATGTGGCTCTTGTCAGGATTCCTTCCAGGGAAAGGTTCCAAAAGGATAGACTGCATAGCAATAAGGGTCTCCTAGCTGGGTTTTATCTGTCTCTTCAGGCATTAAAAACTGTGACCCCAAAGGCCCCCTTATGATGTACATTTCCAAAATGGTGCCAACCTCCGACAAAGGTCGGTTTTATGCCTTCGGACGCGTCTTCTCGGGGCTGGTGTCTACCGGCCTGAAGGTCAGGATCATGGGGCCCAACTATACCCCCGGGAAGAAGGAAGACCTCTACCTGAAGCCCATCCAGAGGTGAGCACTTGGGCATTACCTATGGTGGGTTGCTTCCCTGTTCAGCAGGTGGCTGCGGAAGGTGTGGAGAGGGTAGTGTTAAGCTATTTCCAGCTTATTTTGTCACCATGGCCCAGTGAAGGATGAGTAACGTCTCTGGGGATGTGAGCTGAAAATGTGTATTGTGAAGCCCAGCTCGGAGTTGGATGTAAATGTCCTTAGTTCCAGGCAATGGTCTAGTCCCATGTTCAGAATGGGCAGTGACCGCGAAGGTGACGTTTAATGGCATCCCTACTCCAGGAGCAATTGTGGGTTGGCACTTAACTTGTTCCAGCTCCTCAGGAGTCTGATCTGTGTTGTGGGCAAGTTGGCGCCTAAGTTAGTTATCTGGGTTACATTTGGAATGCAGTCAATGCTTTGCTCCAAAAAGGCCTTGTGTTGTAGCCTCTTGGGATGTGACCTGGCCAGCCCTTGGCTTTTGGTCCACTGAACCCTATTTTCCACAGAACAATTCTGATGATGGGCCGCTACGTGGAGCCCATCGAGGACGTGCCTTGCGGGAACATTGTGGGCCTGGTGGGTGTTGACCAGTTTCTAGTGAAGACGGGCACCATCACCACCTTTGAGCATGCCCATAACATGAGGGTGATGAAGTTCAGTGTCAGCCCTGTTGTCAGGGTTGCTGTGGAAGCCAAGAACCCAGCCGACCTGCCTAAGCTGGTGGAGGGGCTAAAGCGTCTGGCCAAGTCTGACCCCATGGTGCAGGTAGGCATGGGAAAACAGATGCGACCTGCAGAGGGAGGATTTGCTGTGGTCTGAGGTGTGGCTGAGTTGGTTGCTATGATTTTGAGATTTGAGAGATTTCATGAAAGTAGGGATTTCTGGTTTGTGGTGGGCCTGCACCTTCCCATATAGAACTGCTGCCTTTTAGGTGGTGATTTCTTAGCCTAGGTAACTACTGCCTCCCTTTTTTTAAGACTACTTGGATTTTACATGTCTACTGTCAGTTGTGGGTCTTAAATTTGTTCAACAATAATGAGGCCAGGATCCAATAGCAGGGTTTACTGGGCCACTTGCTGCCTTTAGGTGTCCCAAATCTCTAGCACTCTCTCCTAAGTCCTTATTTTGGGGCAGGTGAGCATCTTTCCAACTAGAGGGTACGTAAGGCTTGCTTTGTGCCCGTCCTTCAAGTCCACAGGCCCCAGACTAGCCCTGGGCCTATGCGTGGTGCTAGGCCAGCACCCAGGGCTCACGCTTGGCCTTTTCAGTGCATCATTGAGGAGTCTGGGGAGCATATTATTGCCGGCGCTGGGGAGCTACACCTGGAAATCTGCCTGAAGGACCTGGAGGAGGACCATGCCTGCATCCCCATCAAGGTGAACAAGGGTGCTGTGCCCACACCCTTCACACCAACCTCCCCAGGCCTTGCCACTGGGTGCTCTGATTGTGAATTATCTGCATGCTAGCTTTCCCTTACTCTGTTTGTAAGAAAATAGCAATATGCTTGATGGGCTCAGGCCAGGCTTGCTTGCAAAGCTTTTTGTTATTTCCCAGTGGATGCTATTATCTCTCCTGGGTCCTGCTGGCAGTGGGTACATACTTCAGGGTAGACCATGCCCCTGTACGTTACAAATATATGGTTCAATTTATTCCAGTTTATTGTACCACTGCTGTGTTAACTATCTTATTGGGGAAAGCTTTAGGAATTTTTCTGTGAAGATCATCTCTCCCTTCTGGGCTGTGACCTTTCTGTTCCTTCCGCAGAAATCTGACCCAGTTGTCTCATACCGTGAGACAGTTAGTGAGGAGTCCAGTGTGCTCTGTCTCTCTAAGTCTCCTAACAAGCACAACCGGCTGTACATGAAGGCTCGGCCCTTCCCTGATGGTCTGGCTGAGGACATCGACAAGGGCGAGGTGTCTGCCCGCCAGGAGCTGAAGCAGCGGGCTCGGTACCTGGCTGAGAAGTACGAGTGGGATGTGGCTGAGGCCCGCAAGATCTGGTGCTTTGGGCCTGATGGCACTGGCCCAAACATTCTCACTGACATCACCAAGGGCGTGCAGTACCTCAATGAAATCAAGGACAGCGTGGTGGCTGGCTTCCAGTGGGCCACCAAGGAGGTGGGGACATAGCTTTTGTGAACCAAGCTGAGAGTCCAGTGGGATGCTGGGGTCAGGCCCAGGAGGCAAACACTTGTGTGGGAGTATGGGTACCTCATCTGCTTGTAGTGTATGGCCCCTGGTGAGGATGAGGGCTGCTGAGGTAGCCAAGATATGAGGCACCAGGTTTGCTTGGGGCTAAGACCTGGAGGGCTTGACACAGGGAGTTGATTGTGGCTGTCTGCTGTCACAGGGAGCACTGTGTGAAGAGAACATGCGGGGTGTGCGCTTTGATGTTCATGACGTGACATTGCACGCGGATGCCATCCACCGTGGGGGTGGACAGATCATCCCCACAGCTCGGCGCTGCCTGTATGCCAGTGTGCTGACTGCCCAGCCCCGGCTCATGGAGCCCATCTACCTTGTGGAGATACAAGTGAGCAGCCTTCCCTCTAGCCCATGCCCTCTGAGATCCTGTATGGTTGATGTTCTGCCTGACAACTGCTGAGTGACTTTCTTTCCCTTTCATGGTAGTGTCCAGAACTAGTAGTCGGTGGCATATATGGCGTACTGAACAGGAAGCGAGGCCACGTCTTTGAGGAGTCCCAGGTGGCTGGCACCCCCATGTTTATTGTTAAAGCCTACCTGCCCGTCAATGAGTCCTTTGGTAAGTGACAGCTCAGTGTGCTTACAGAGCTCAGCAGGCTGTAGTCAGGCCAGGCCAGGAGAGACAGATGCCTACCTTAATTTAGGCTTGGCAGGCCGTGCCTGTGGCTCAGTGAGTAGGGCACCGCCCCCATATACCTAGGGTGGCCCCAGCCGAACTGCAAAAACAGAAAAATAGCCGGGCGTTGTGGTCGGCGCCTGTAGTCCCAGCTACTCGGGAGGCTGAGGCAAGAGAATCCCCTAAGCCCAGGAGTTGGAGGTTGCTCCATGGCACTATCGAGGGCAATAAAGTGAGACTCTGTCTCTACAAAAAAAAATTTAGGCTTTGCAAGGTATGTGGCCTGGGCTTCTTAGGGAGCAGTTGGTGTAGTCTGCTGCCTTCTATACTTGGGAGGCAACCCAGTCCTGGACCCTATTAGACCCCAAATTGCTAAGCATAGGGGGAAAGGTTTTGCTACCTAAAGTTCAGAAGGCTTTTGGGCCTTTAGGGATGTCTTGGGGATGGGGCTGAAAGAGTGGCTGAGCTATAGCCTACCACCATAAAGGGCTTGTCTCAGTGCCTAGTTGTCTGAACTGAGGGGTGGTGTCCTAATCACCCTCTAATACACATTTGCCTGTGGGGCCAGCAAGCTGTCCTGTAGGACCCACTTTCCCTGGGTAGCCCAGTGAGTCTTTTCCCTGTTTGTTCTCTTCTCCTGTAGGCTTCACTGCCGACTTGAGGTCCAACACAGGTGGCCAGGCCTTCCCCCAGTGTGTGTTTGACCACTGGCAGATCCTGCCCGGAGACCCCTTTGACCACACCAGTCGCCCCAGCCAGGTTGTGGCGGAGACCCGCAAGCGCAAAGGCCTGAAGGAAGGCATCCCAGCCCTGGACAACTTCCTGGACAAATTATAGGCAGCCCCTGTCGCAGTGCCCCCCACTTTGGTGGGATGGGCTCAGTACCCGCACCCAGTTTGACCACAGCAGCACATCCTCACATTCTCAGACAACATCTCGAGACTGTCCTGACACGACACAGTGATGC
>CAUYON010017329.1:0-38353 GCA_963573935.1 Arctocebus calabarensis
GAACATGTTCTCCTTAGCAAAGTATCTCTAGAATGGAAGAAAAAGTATCCAATATATACACCCCTAATATGAGACAAATTCTTTATCGTTCAAGTGAAGGCTACAACCCATTTATTGCACAGGAAGACGGGGAAAGGGGAGAGGGAGGGAAGGGGAGGGAGAGGGTGGAGGGAGATAGGACAAAGGGTGAGATCACATGTGTGGTACATATTTGAAGGATCAGGAGAAAACTTCTAAATACGGATCAAAAATGTTTTCACATAGTAATTGAGAAAATCTCATGAATGTTATGTCAATCAGGTTGATAAAAACATCTCAGATTGCATGTGAAGCCCGCACACTGTACCCCATGTTTGAACTAATGTACACACTATGATTCAATAAAAAAAAATTAAAAAATAAAAAAAATAAAATCGCCAGTAAGAGGAAAAATTGATGTATTATTAAGACGCAGGACAGGATGCAATGAGAACATCTCAGGATTACTTCTGTGGTATTCTTGTCCAAAAGCACATGCTCTAAACCTAATCACAATGAAACTTCAAAAAACCCAATGCAGAGACATTCTACACTACTGGATTTTGCTCTTCAAAAGTTTCAGGGTCAGGAAGGTCAAGGAATGACTGAGGACCTGTTCCAGACTGAAAGAATCTAAGAGACTTGACAACCAAATGCAATATGTGGATCTGAAGAGCATTACAGACATTTAATAAAAGAACCTGATGATCAAATGATTCATGTACTAGTGTCAGCATTCTGATTATTGAAATTGTACCGCAGTTATGTAAACCATCCTGACTTGTAGAAATAGCCAGATGGCACAGCATCAGCAATTCATGTTCAAAAGGTTTAGGGACACTAAACTTTTCTCTAATTTAAAGAATATTTCAAAAAGCTAATCAGAAATGAAACAACAGATAAGTAAAAAGCCTCAGGCAAATTTTATTTTTCCATGAGGAAAGAGTCATATGAATAGTGCTTAAAATTAAAATTCTGTAAGTTTGATGGCACTGTAGCAATTGGAATATATGTGAACATCGACAATGACAACAGTACCAGAGCCGGAATGATGTCTGTTGAAATCTAAATCTGTCACTCTGTACAGTGATACAAACTGTGCAAGACAAATTAGCCATCAATCAACTCTCTTAAAGTACTCTTGAAAATTTGGCAGCCTGAGTATATTTTCACGACATGAATCTAAACAGTATTACACATACATATTCTCAAACTTGATAATATTGGATTTCGTTTGCACAGTCTGCTTAAAAGTCTTCCAAGCACATAATTTTTCCTTAAAATCAGGATATATTCTCATGATGCTTTTCAAACTAGATCTCTAATGTAGATTTCAATTATCAGTAGATCCTAGAGCAGCTCTATAGGATTCAGATTCCACTTCAGCAGCACCCAAAATAAAAAAGAAAGAATTATATTCTGTCCCTAAAAGATTTCAGATAAAACTTGAGTCAGTAAAAAAGAGTTGAGATCTTTATTATGTTAATAAGAATGAAAAATATGAATGTATGACTACAGTAATAAATAATAGTAAATAATAAAGCTCCTTGTGTGACCCCAGGCTGAGAGAGCGAGACAGTTGAAACTAACACCCAAAGAAGAAAAATCAGATGCAGCCTGTATCCCAAGGGAAGAAATCATTCCCCACACAGCATTTTCAACTTCGAAACTCTCAGAGGATCAGAGAGATTCTATCCACACTGCCTACAGTCCCACTGCCTGCCATACGCTCCCTCTCACCCCTTTTTTAGGCTCCCAAGGAAGAAATGATTCATTTAGACAGACTTTAATATGCACTTTACTTTTATTGCAGAAAGTATTTGGTTTTTGTGTTTGTTATGGGAATGTGAGTTCAGATCAGCTGATGTGGCAGTGAGTAACTCAGCAAATAGCTCATAGCTTATTGTGATCTCCCAAGGCCTATATGTCCCAAAATTCTGTTTGTATTATTGAACTGTAGATGGTCTCTACTTACAGTGCCATTCTGATAAATAGTATTTGAATGTACTGGGTAGACAGCCTCATCCTTAAAAGGGGAGAATTTTCTTCCTACTTTTCTTCCTTCCCTCCTTCCTGTTTTCTCATCATTCAGTAATTGCCCTAAGTCTCAGGCACAATGCCAAGTCTCTCTAGCCTTTGACACTAATCTGACAAGACAAAATTATAAAATGAGTTCTTCATGTGGCCACAGGAAGTATTGCACATAGACAACTCAGCTGTGACCAAAGAGGGGGGTCAACCTTGGTTCTTCCCTTAGAAATCTGCCTTCTAACACTGCACTTAGAGACAAGGAGACCTGATGTGGGAAAAAGAGGAGCCCCTGGCCCGCTGTTTTTGGAAAATGGAACGGAAGTTTCTCAGAAAATTAAAAATAGCATTACCACATGACCAGGAGATGAAATCAGTAACTCAAGGAGACATCTGCCTGCTCAAGTTCACTGCTGCACTGTTCACAACGGCCAAGATGTGAAGCCAACCTCAGTGTCTGTCAGTAGACAAATGGCTAAAGAAAACATGGTCTTCAGACACAATGGAATATTACTTAGCCTATAAAACAAGACAATCTTGTCAGCTGCAACAACATGAAAGACCTGGAGGACATTATTCTAAATGAAAAAGCCAGGCAGATAAAGAAAAATACTGTACTACCTCGCTTATATGTGGAATTGAAAATAGTCAAAGCATAGAAGCAGAGAGTTACTGGAGCTGGAGGAGGGAGTTATGGGGAGTGTTGGTCAAGGGTATATAGTTCAGTTATGCAAGATAAATACATTTTGGAGATCTACAGCATAGTGCCTGTAGCCTACAATACAGTATTAGATACTTGAAATTTTCTCAGAGAGTAAGTCTTATATTAAGGGTTCTTGCTGTAATATAATGGTAATCATAATAGAGATGGGAGGAAACTTTGACAGATGAAGCATATGTCTTCAGCCTTGATAGTTTTATGAGTATACACTTATTTCCAAACTCATTGAGTTGTGTACATTAAATGTACACAGCTTTGTACATGTCAATGAAATAGTAATAGATAGGTAAATATATAGATAGATAAATAAAATAGGGTATGTGACCCACAAAAGTCAGAGAATGGCTTTGTCTAACAATTTGGGTGCTATAGGGGCCTGCAACTAACAGATTTTGGACAAGGAAATGACCTGATCAGTTTTCCATATTTGAGCAGTTGCATCAAGGGCAGTGGGATAGATAGATTAAAGGAGAGAAAAACCAGAGGTGAGGAGGTCATTTGGGAGACAACAACAAAAATTTAGGCAGAGGATGATGAATGATCTAAGCAAAGTCAGTGTGAGTGCAGAGGCAGAAGAGAACAGACCACACTTATTAGTAAAAGACAGCATCTACAGAACTCAGGGACTGATTAAATGTGGCAATTGAGGCAGAAGGGGCATTTCTATCTTAGATGACACTGTTAATCCTAAAAGGGAATATAAGAAAGATGAGTTTAATTTCTGACTTGATTTGGGTGAGCTGTGCAATATTAGGATGAAGCTAGTCAGTACAGTGGGTTAGAACAGAAGAAAAGAAGTTTCTACATGAAGCTGTTGTGTGAGGAAGGCTGAGTGGACACCAGCCTACTGTAAGGATGGCCTTTATAGTGAAAGAATAGAGAAATTATTAACTCATAGTTTTCAACAAAGCATAAAATCCCTCTGCTTGCTTTCTTTCTCTTGCAAGACTCCCACCCTCAACCCTTGTGGGATTTCTATCCATTGAGCAACTAGACAGACCAAAAGGAAATAAAAATTCTCTTTACTTTTGCCCAGCATCTCTTTTAGAATTTGTTCCTTTAAGCCTCCAGGGATTCCTGGGTATCCCTGATAGATGAACTGTCAGGCCTCAGGATTGGAAACACCTGGAAACTTTCTTCCTGCAACCTGCCTGAGGACAAGTGGACACAGCATTCACATTCACAACTCCCTGTGAATTTGGCTGCAATTACCTTCCCCCCTTCAATTCAGCGACCCACTGGACCTCAGGACATGTGCTATTCTTCCTTTCTTTCTTTGGGACGCCATCCATTCTCTCCCTCTTTTTCTTTCACCCCATCTTCTCTTCTCTCATTCCCTGATTTCTGCTGCCTTATCTCTCTTTCTCATCTCTTCCCTTTCTCTAATATAAAATAAAATTACACTTTTATATTCTAATCTTGACCTAGAGAAATTCTTTTCTCCTCCCGTAACAGCATCTACTGCGAACCTGAGTTTTTCTCAAATCTACCACCTATTGAGGGTAATCTCCAGGTTCAACCTCCTGGTTGCCACCCAAAGGCCTATCCAAAAATACCATAGCTGCAATCATATAAGGTAATGCTTTAGTTTTTAAAGTGCAAAATCTGAAGAGAGTAATACTTACCTCAGGATTGACAATCTGGATCTAGAATGCTCTGATGGAAAGAATGTAGAATTTGCACAATTCCTGCCCCACCACTTACTAGGTATGCAATCACTGCAAGTGACTTATCCTCTCTGTCTTAATCTTTGAAAAATGAGGTTATAAAATCTTACATCAATGGCTAGTTAGAAATGTTAAATAAAATAATATATTATGGTATCCACCACCATGTCTGCAGTATCTTAGAGAATTAATTGTGCTTATTCTGAAAAATAATGCTTAAGTGCATACAAGAAACTAGACTTCCTGGATCCAGACCATCTTTCTACAACACTCACATGAACTTACATAAGTAAACTAACTTCTTTGTACCATAAAGAGATGATATGTCCTGATACATAGTGCTACTGGGATGATTTATGAGTCAATGTACTTGAAACTCTTAGAATCTTGCCTCTTGCATGTAGTGGGTGCTATCTACGTGTTAGCTGTTATCACCATTAAAATTACTCCTTATTCCCTTCTGATGACTGGATTTAAAATTCACATTGTTGGGGGGTGTGATGGCTCACACCTGTAATCCCAGGACTCTGGGAGGCTGAGGAGGGTAGATTGCCTGAGCTCACAGGTTCGAGACCAGCCTAAACCAGAGTGAGACCCTGTCTCTAAAATATAGCTGGGCGTGTGGCAGGTGCCTATAGTCCCAGCTACTTGGGAGGCTGAGGCAAGAGGATCACTTGAACACAAGTGTTTGAGGTTGCTGTCAACTAAGATGCCACAGCCAAGGGTGACCAAGTGAAACTCTGTCTCAAATAAATAAATAAACAAAAATTCACAATTGTTTTCCAGAGTTGAAAGTCAGTACCACAATGTCACTGTAACATGCAAAGTCCCAGGAAAGATAGGAAAGAACTCTGGGTCCTCCCATTTCCTCTTTGGCTTCTCTCTGGACTTTAGTTTCCTCATCTGTAAAATGGGCATAGTTACAGTTCCTGCCTCATAGTATAGTTGTTAAGAATTAAATAACTTAATATGTTTATGACCCATACATAGAGTATGACCCAGCACCCAACACTGCTCCATACAGGCTACTAGCAGGTATTTGTTACTATAAAACAGTTTGGAAGTGTGCCTACTAGTAGCCTTCCATGATCACAGGCCTTGACCTGAGAACTTCTTAGCAAACTTTGCAAAAAGGAAAAAGACAGTGTCTTTGACATATGATGTAAAAGAGGAATAAATATATGATCTGGCAGAAAATGTAAACCACTTTCAAATAATTTATGGAATTGCTAGCAACATTAAAATCACAGGGATTGACTCACCCTCATTTTCCACATGCTTCCATTTGTATGTGTGACCCCTCAGAACCTCATGTTGGAATTTGATCTCCAGTGTTGGAGGTGGGGTTTGTGGGAGGTATATAGGTCAGGGGTCAGAGCCTTCATGAATGGTGTATTGCTGTTCTCATGGTTGTGAGTCAGTTCTCACTCCTTTAGTTCCCCCCCACCCAGAGCTTGCTTGTTACCCCTCCCACTCCCCACCCCAACCAGAACCCTCTCTCACCTTGTGGTCTCTGCACACACCAACTACCCTTCACCCTCCACCGCACATGGAGCTCTCTGCAGCCCTCACCAGGAGCCGAGCTGATGCCCGCACCTCTTGTGCTTCCTGTGCAGCCTCTAGAACCTTGAGCCAGCCAGATGTCAGGCATTTCTTTACAGCTACACTACAATGAACTGAGATACTGAGCAAGACCCAAATAAGAACTTCTCAGTCTTAAGATTCGACAGGGGACTGAAAGTGTACATTCATGAAGCAAAGCCACAAACAAGTTTGTCTCAGTGTTTGGCGGTTTTGTTCCCGCATGTGAATTTCTGGCTGTAGCAAAGATGAAAAGCTATAACAGGAAGCCATCATTTCACCTCTTCCAAGTGCCCTACTGTTTCACACGTCATGGACCTCAGACTCATTATCTTAATTTTAACATCCATTGCCAGCCAACTCACCATTTCCTGGAAATAAAGGCGTATTCTACCCTCCCAAAAATTTTTTAAGGAGGAATACATGAGGCTGCTTGTAGGAAAGGAGTTCTTCTTTGGGAGACAATATGTAGAATTTACCAAAAGAGATGGGTGGAACATGAATTTAAAATCTGGCCATATTGAGTCTTATGTCTCCTTACTCAGTCGTTTTCAAAATATAGCCTTATTTTGGCAATACTATAAAAGTAATGCTGACTAGTTACTAAAATCTGGATATGACATAGATTTTAGTGTAGCAAGGAGATGACAAAATTTTATTTTATTAAGAGCTATTGATGAATTTTCTCTTTAGAGGAAAGTGTCTCTTCCTTAGCAAAATGCCTTGAAGGGCCAGTTGGTTGTAAATAAAATAAAATAAAATGAAATAGTTTCCAAAATATTGTTCAGAAGAAGGACCAGTAAACCAAAAGTAATTATAATTCTCTGCATGATAATGCAAGGGAAAAAATAGGTTTTCAAAAGCAGACTGAGAAAGTAGGAACAGAATAAGTTGGTGGAGGAACTAGGAAGGTAAAGGCGGCAGGGAGCAAGTCCAGAAGAACGGACCCTAGGACCCAGTAGGAGAGGATGCAGAGCAGGGAGAGGGATTCTCACTGCTGGGAAGGGCTGGGAACAGCTGCATTTGAAAATCAAAAGAAGTGCCCCATAATTAGTTTTAAACAATTTTCTATTCTCTGCAGCAATGCAATCGCTCTGTTTTCTCAGACTCTTTATACTCATATGCTTTCAATAAGCATTGTTTAGGGAATACGAAGGGGAAAGAAAGCAACTGTGTTTGAGTTTGAAAAGAGAAAACCACCTCGGCTAGATAGATGTGAGATTAAGCTTTTACTAAAAGCAGAAAGCTTAGGAGAAAATTAATACACCTCCCCTTACCCATACTTACCCTTGAGAATTTCTATAGAAAATGGATAGCAATATATTCTGAGTTTCTCTTTACATGTGCAACATGATCTCAAGCTACTTTCCCCTTCCTCCCTCCCTCATCTCCTCCCTCTTTCCCTCTTTTCTTTCTTTCTTTCTCTCTCTCTTTCTTTCGACAGTGTCTTGCTCTATTGCCCAAGCTAGAATGCAGTGACATAGTGGCATCATCATAGTTCACAAAAACCTCACACTCCTGGGATCCACTGATCCTTCTGCCTCAGCCTCCCAAACAGCAGAGAATATAGGCATGTTCCATCATGCCTAGCTAATTTTTCTTTCTTTCTTTTTTTTTTTTTTTTGTACAGATGGGGTGTTGCTCTTGGTCAGGTTGGTTTTGAACTCCTGGCCTCAAACAATCCTCCTGCCTCCAAAAGTGCTAGGATTATAGGAGAGAGCCATGGTGCCCAGCTTCAAGCCATTTTGATTTGAATACTAATGGTTAGAGTGACCAATAAGGCTGGCTGAACTAGGGAACACTCAGAGAGAAGACATCTGGATTTATTAAGTGTCATCTCTCCTGATGCAAAATTCTACCTTATTGAAGACTTTGGTAGCATCCCCACATTTCCAGAAGCCAGTGCCATTATCAACATATTCTAATAATCATTATGAAAGCAGCTGGTGAAATTCAAATATAGCTTGTACAGCTAAAAAAAATAGTTCTATCTCAAAAGTGATTACTCAGGAACACAGCTGCCAAAGCATGATTTCTTCTTTTACATACAGAACAAAAATGTCCTGTGAGCCTTTGTGGTGGCAATGGAAAGAAGAATGAATCTACAAGTCCTGGAAATCTGTGTGATTTTATCGATGACATGAATTTAGGGTGAAGCTGAGTTGCTCGGTACACCCACCTTGGAACCCTGGAAATAATGCCCACAACATCAGCGGGTTGTAAAGATTCGGAAAACACTACTCAAGGTAGTTGGCTGCAGGGCTGAGGCTGCTAAGAATACTGTTTCCTCGGGATTTCTGCACATGTGATAAAGAAATTGTAACACCAAGTTCTGATAGTACCCGTGTGTTTGCTGCTCAGCACAATCTCTTGGTGACAGTTGTAAAGAACTTATTTTCACTATGCACCTGGGCCAGGCTCTGGGCCAGTCCTCCGGGACTCCTTCCTCAACCCTCCCAAAATGATATAGCGTCCTTCCCATGCTAAAAACAATCCTGCAGATGACTGGATAAGAAGCTTGGTGAAATAACCCCCTCACACACATCTCAGAAAGCAGAATCGAACATGATAACCTCAAGGGCTGCATTCTCAACCGGCTGATCTGAAAATTCCAGAACAGAGAGAGGCTCCAGGGGTGTGGCTTCTTAGCGTCCCCAGCATCTCCTGAGAGCCCTACTCAGGTTGGTAGTTGGTGTTTACCTGTCCAGGATGAGGTCTGCTAAAACATTAAAATAAAGAGTATATATAAGCAGACAGCAATTCCTGAATCAGGCAGCTGCAAAGCAGAAGTGGCTCAGCACTCACCCAAGGAAGAGTGAGGGAAAACTTGTATTAAGTGAATGAAAAAGGTAAACGAAGAAAATATTTGATGGGCTAACATCAGAGGATGTTGCCTCATGAGGATGGTCTCAGCAGAAAACACCTGATAACATTAGTACTGCTCAGGTGGCTTGTGACTGGATGAGCTTGTTTCAATTTGTTGCCTCTCCTAACCTGGCTCCCTCAGGTTACAGGCAAGTTCTCAGGGGGCCTACCTGCTTCCTCTCACCTCAACCACATCACCCTGAAACTCCAGCAGACTTAGTTTATGTCATTCACAAGCCACCTGTCACAAACCAAGCCTCCTGCAGGTAAGTCCTTGTTCTCGTAGTGCGGCAGTGCTGGTGTGCTGCCTTCCATCACACCGCGGTGCTGCAACAGCCGGGTGGTAGTGACCACGCTGTGGATATGCATTACCTCCCCTGCCATGGGAGCAGCACCACAGGCTGGCCAGGGCTGTGGCCCTATCCTTGCGGAATCTCAATGATTCTGATGTGTGACAGACGCATGTAATCTATCACAGCTTTTAGTCGTAATGACCCAAGAGTTGCATTACTTTTATTTCTCATCCATCAACCTCTAAGTTCCTTGAGAGCAGAATCGATAAACTCCCAGTGAAGGTGTGAATGAAAATTGGAGGGGGTCAGAGTATGCCACCTCTCCATATGCTCGTTTGGCATACAGAACTTTAAGAGAGAACGTTTGAGATTCTACAGATGCAGAAAGAAGGCTCCCCAGAGCTTCCCTTATCTGATTAAAAGCAGAAACTCCTGACAAATGAGGACTGCCATAAATTCCTTCTCCCTCCAAGGTTTAAGGCCATGAAGAAGAAAGTCGACACCAAGATGGCCCTAAACAAGCAAACCTGGCCAAGGCAGCTTTTATCTTCTATTACTTTTCCCAAAACTCTTTTGTCTTGTAATGTCTCCACAATGTATTGTTCTTCATTAAAAGTCTATGTAAGCTCTTGCCCTATCTGCTTCTTTCGGTCTTTACTGCTTTTCTAGGAAAACTTCCATGTCATGTAAATATTAAATTTGTATGCCTTTTCTCTTATTAATCTGTCTTTTTTAAGTCTAATTTGTAGGGTCCTAATCAATGAATCTAAGAGGGTAGAGAGAAAAAATCTTTTTCTTTTCCTACAAACCAAATTATAAATTTTATTTGGACAGAATCCAGGTCTTTGTATATTCCTAGCATTTAACACAATTCCCAAGTTTAATACATCATGGGCCCAATTTAGGGTCTCCAAAGGCAGAACCTACAAAGAAAAAAGTAACATTTCATTTAGTAGCCTCCCAAAACATCACAGGGCCAGGTCATGTGTCATTCTGCTTCAGGGTCTGATTTGTGGACAAAGTTTATTTAAACATACTATTGTGGGTAGGTATTTAAGCTATTTCCTGAATTTTTCAGATACAAATAATATGCCAGTGAATATTCTTGTGCATTTCATATTGTTGGAAGTATACCTTCAGGGTAAATTCCTAGAAGTGGGGCTGGGTTAAAGTGAATGCTTGGTTACATACTGTCAAAGTTTTTGCATTAGGAGTTGTGCCATTTTGCCTTTCAAGCAGCAGCATACCACAGTGACGATCTCTGTATCCTTGCAAATGGAATGTGCTGTCACGGTTTGAGTTTTACTTGTGTTATAGGTAAGAAACTATATCTCAATTTAATGTGTATTTCATTTATTATGAATGAACTTCAATGTTCATTTCATTTGCAATTATTTCACCTTTTCATTTGTTTTTATTTGTATCTTTGCACATAGACTTTGTATTTATTGTCCATTTTTCTATTAAATTTTTGATCATTTTCTTAGCTTTTAAGGATATATATTAAGGATACGAGCTATTTTGTAAATACTTTCTTAGTTTGCTTTTGTCTTTGTGATGTATTGTGCCATGAGAACTTTTTAAAAAATATCAGGGTGCCAAAAAATGTATATACCTTTTAAGTGATCTTGTTAGAAGAAAATCCAATAATTCCCCAAAAGTGTATAAATTGCAGGTAAAATGGATGTGTATAGTATGTCCAGGTGCACTTGACTAATAACAGTGCCTTTGGTTCAACTTTGAAAGTAATATAGGTAACTTCTCTATCATTCTCTCTCTCCCCCCTCTTCCTCCTCCCCCTCACTTTTTAAAAATTTAATAATTTCAGATTAATTGAGGGTACAAAGAATTATGTTACACTATTTGCATTTTCTAGGCAAAATCCTTCTTATAATTATGTCCTGGCCCCAAGAGGTGAGCCATACACCATGATATCGTGCCCTTCAAGTGGGAGCATCTTCACTGCCCCCTCGCTCCTCTCCCTCTCCACCAGAAACAGCTGGAGGTTTGCTCTTATGTGGGTATGTATTAGATTGTCTACTGGCTTCATATTAGAATTGAGTACATTGTATTTTTTTTTAGAGGCAGAGTCTCACTTTGTTGCCCTTGGTAGAGTGCTGTGGCATCACAGCTCATAACAACCTCCAGCTCTTGGGCTTAGGCAGTTCTCTTGCCTCAGCCTCCCAAGTAACTGGGACTACAGGCACCTGCCATAACTCCTGGCTATTTTTTTGTTGCAGTTTGGCCAGGGTCAGGTTTGAACCTGCCACCCTCAGTATGTGGGGCTGGCTCCCTACTCTCTGAGCCACAGGTGCTGTCCTCTGAATACATTGTATTCTTGTGATACTTTACTAAGAAGAATGTGTTCCAACTGTATCCAAAAGATGTCAAGTAATACAAAAGATGTCAAGTCTCCTTTTAATGGCTGAATAATATTCCATGGTATACATGGAATTAATCCATTAACAATCCAGCTTGTTAATCCATTCCTGGTTGGTAGGCATTTAGGCTGTTTCCACATTTTCGCTATTGTAAATTGATCTGTAATAAACAGTCTAGTGCAAATGTCCTTATGGTAAAGGATTTTTTTTCTTCTGGGTAGATGCCCAGTAATGGTACTAAAGGATCAAATGGGAGGTCTAATTTGAGTTCTTTGAGGATTCTCCAAACTTCCTTCCAAGGAGGTTGTATTACTTTGCAGTCCCACCAATAGAGTAAAAGTGTTCCCCTCTCTCCACATTTTGCCAGCATCTGCAGCTTTGAGACTTTGTGATGTGGGCTATTCTAACTGGGGTTAGGTGATATCTTAGGGTGATTTTGATTGACATTTCTCTGATAATCAGAGATGATGAGCATTTTTTCAAATGTTTTTTAGCCATTCATCGGTTTTCATCAGAGAAGTTTCCATTCCTATCTCTTGCCCAGTGGTAGATGGGATTGTTAGCTCTTTTTTTGTTGATTAATTTAAGCCCTTTAGATTCTAGTTATCAAACCTTTGTCAGATTCATACCCTGCAAATATCTTTTCCCATTCTGAAGGTTGTCTTTTTGCTTTATTTGCTGTGTCTGTGGCTGTGCAGAAGCTTTTCTGCATAATTAAATCCTATTTGTTGTTGTGATTGCCACTTGAAGTCTTTGTCATAAATTCTTTCCCCAGTCCAACATCAAGACTTTTTCCCACACTTTCTTCTAAGATTTTTATCATTTTGTGTCTTAAATTTAAGTCTTTTATCCATCTTGAGTCAATTTTTGTAAATGATGACAAGGTGTGGGTCCAGTTTCAGTCTTTTACATGTTATTATTCAGTTCTCCCAGCAATATTTGTTGTATAAGGATTCTTTTCCTTCCTTTCTGATTTATCAAAGATCAGATGGCAACTAGAGATTGGTTTCATTTCTTAGTTTTCTGTTCGGTTCCGTGTGTCTGTGACTCTATCTGTGTGTCAATTCCATGCTGTGCTGATTACTGTGGACAGTAATATAGCCTGAAGTCTAGTAGGGTGATGCCTCTGACTTTGTTTTCATTACTAAGAATAGCCTTAGCTATACAGGGTTTTTTCTGGTTCCATACAAAACAATAACTACTTTTTTCCAGTTCTTCAAAGTATGTTGTTGGTGCTTTCATGGGGATTGCATTGATTCTGTAGATTACTTTGGAAAGAATAGACATTTTTACAATGATGATTCTTCCCAGCCAAGAGCATGATATATTCTCCTATTTGTTATTATCTTCTATTTCTTTTCTAGGGTTTCATAATTCTCTTTGTAAAGATCCTTCACCTTTTTTGTTGGATATATTCCTAAGTTTTTCATTTTCTTTGAAGCCACTGTGAAGGGAATTGTGTCCTTGAGTTGCTTCTCAACATGGCTGTTATTCGCATAAACAAAGGCTACTGATTTGTGGCCACTGATATTATTTCCTGAAACATTACTGTATTTTCTGGACTTTCAGGAGTTTTATGGTTGAGTCTCTAGAGTTTTCTAAGTATAAGATCATATTATCAGCAAAGAGAGTCTGACCTCCTCTGCTCCCATTTAGATGCCCTTCATATTTTTCTTTTGTCACATTGCATTGGCTAGAACTTCCAACACTATGTTGAATAGCAGTGGAAATAGTGGACATCCTTGGTGGGTCCAGTTCTAAGTGGAAAGCTTTCAGTTTTACACTATTCAGTATGATGTTAGCTGTGGGTTTGTCATAGGTGACTTCAATCAGCTTAAGAAATGTCCCACCTATGCCTATTTTCTTAAGTGTTCTTGTTAGAAAAGTAGACTAAATTTTGGCAAATGCTTTTTCTACATCTATTTGAGAGGATCATATGGTCTTTGTTTTTGCTTCTATTGATATGGTGAATTGCATTTATGGATTTGTGTATGTTAAACTAGCCATGCATCCCTGGGATGAAGCTACTTGATTGTGATATATAATTTTTTTAATGTGTACCTGCAATCAGTTAGCTAAGATTTTGTTGAGTATTTTTGCATAGATACTGCTGCAATCAGTTAGCTAAGATTTTGTTGAGTATTTTTGCATAGATACTCATTAGTGAAATTGGTTTCTAGTTCTCTTTTTTGTTGGATCCTGTTTTGGTTTGGGAATCAGGGTGATGTTTGCTTCATAGAATGTATTAGGGAAGGTTCCTTCCTTCTCAATGTTTTAGGATAGATTCTGCAATATAGGTACAAGTTCATCTTTGAAAGTGTGATAAAATTCTGATGTGACGTCATTGAGTCCAGAGCAGTTTTTGTTGTTGTTGTTGTTGTTGTTAGAAGTCTTCTTATTGTTTCTGCACTTTTAGCACTTGATATTGGTCTGTTCGAGAGACTATTGCTTCCTGGTTAAGTCTAGGGGCCGGGGTGTGATTCCAGGTATTGGTCCATTTCCTCCACATTGTGAAATTATGAGGCAAGAGTTTTTTGTAGTAGTCAGAATAATCTTTTGTAACTCTGTGGTATCAATTGTTATTTTCCCCTTTTTGTTTCTAATTAAGGTTATTAGAGATTTCACTTTTCTTCTAGTTAGTCTGGCCAATGGATTATCTATTTATCTTTTTGAAGAACCAACTTTTTGTTTTACTAATTTTTCCTAATAATTCTTTTGTTTTCAATTTCATTTATTTCTGATTTAATTTTTCTTATTTTTTTCTGCTAGGTTTGGGATTGGATTGCTCTTCTTTTTCTTTTTTCCTTAAGATGATTTATTAGGTTGTTGATGTGCTCTCTTTCTGTTTTTCAGATGTAGGCATCTAATGTGATAAATTTTCCTCATAGGACTTTTGCAGCATCACTCAGGTTTGGTAGCTTGTGTCTTCATTATGCTCAATGAAATTAATGATTTCTTCTTTACCCAGCTGCCGTTCAGTATAAGGTTGTTTAGTTTCCATGCCTTTGTGTGAGGATGAAGTTGAGTTCTACCTTTATTGCCTTGTGGTCTGAGAAGATACAAGTTGTAATTTCAATTCTTTTGATTTTGTTGATATTTGATTTATGTCCTAGGATATGATCTATTTTGGAGAATGTTCCATAGGCTGACAAGAAGAAAATATATTTCTTAGCTTTGGGATAGTGTGTTCTGTATATGTCTATTTATTTTTATTTATTTATTTATTTTTATTTTGAGATAAAGTCTCACTATGTCACCCTGGGCAGAGTACTGTGGTGTCACAGCTCGCAGCAACCTCAAACTCTTGGGCTTAAGTGATTCTCTTGCCTCAGCCTCACAAGTAACTGGGACTACAGGTGCCTACCACAACGCCTGGCCATTTTTCTTTCTTTCTTTTTTTTTTTTTTTTTTGGTTATAGTTGTCATTGGTGTTTGGCAGGCCCAGGCTGGATTCAAACCTGCCAGCTCCGGTGTATGTGGCTGGTGCCCTAGCTGCTGAGCTACAGGCACCAAGCCTCTGTATATGTCTATTCAGCAAAATTATTCTAGGGTTGTGTTTAAGTCCCTTTTACCCTTGTTTAGTCTGTCACCCTCAGTAGAGCACTGTGGTGTCATAGCTCACAGCAACCAAATTCTTGGGCTCAAGCAATTCTATTGCCCTCAGCCTCCCGAGGAGCTGGGACTATAGGCACCTACCACAATGCCCAGCTAGTTTTTCTGCTTTTAGTAGAGACAATGTGTTGCTCTTGGTTAGGTGGGTCTTGAACTCCTGAGCTCAAGCGATCCACCCACCTTGGCCTCCAGAGTGTTAGGATCACAGGCATGAGCCACTACACCTGGCCTACTTTATTATTATTATTATTATTATTCTTAATTGAGTATACCTTTGCTCATCCCCTTATTTTTAGCCTTTCTAAATTATTTTAGGTGTGTCTCTTACACACAGTATACAATTGGATTTTGTTTTGAGCTGGCTTGAAAATCTTTTACTTATTCTAGGTAAGCCTATTTACATAGATGATATGATTTATGCGTTTGGTTTCAACTCTGTCACATCATTTTGCATAATAATTTCTCAGTGTTTTATTCTCTTTTTAAAATTTTTCTTTTTTAATTTTTCTTTTCTCTTTTTAAAATTTCTTTTGGTATTTGGGAAGGTTTGTATTTTTGTTTGAGTGTACCTTTATTTTTATTATACCTTTTAAATGCCGTTTTCTTTTTTACTTTATGTTTTGATGGTTTTAAAGTTACATACCAATGTGGGGGATCAGAGACATTGGAAAACAAATGGTCCCTGACCACCCTGTTGGCATGCCACTGTTAATTGGTAGTTTTTTACTCTTATCTATTACTTCTGCAGTGATACATGAACTTACTCTATTTTCTTTTGCACGCCCCATCCTCCCATTGAATTTGAAAAGACATAAGCTTATGTCTTTTGCCAAATTTGGGACCATTTTCATCATTTCTTCAAATTTTTTTTAGCTCCATCTCTCCTTATAGGTGTAGCTGGTAGCACAAATGTTCAATCTGTTGTTACTGAATTCCAATTTCCCAGGGCTCTGTTCATTCCAATATTGCAATCTTTTTGATTTTTTTTCTGTTTGTCAGATCAAATGATTTATATTGATCTGTCTTTGATTTCACTGATCCTCATACCCAGCTATCATGTTTTGTTTTTCTGCTGAAACTTTCTATTTTTATTTCTTGAAACTTTGTTTTTAATTTGTTTCAAATGTGTTCATAATTATTCACTGGTGCATTTTTATGATAGTTTACTTTAAAATTATTGTAAAGTCCTTGTGAGTAAATTTTGGTATCTGTGTCAACTCCATGTTGGCATCTGTCCACTGTCTTTTTTCTTTTCAGTTGAGATTTTCCTGGTTCTTGGTATGTGGTATGATGAATTAGTCTCAGTTGCAGCTTGCACACTTTAGGTGTTATGCTGTCACACTGGTTTCTGTGTAAATCTTGTTACCTCTATTACCAGACTGGGTAGTAGGCAGGCTTTGTTTCCACACACAAGGCATCTCTAGACTCCTCCAACAGGGAGGCCTCTTCACTGCCTTGGTGGGTGGTACATTGGCTCAAGTCTCAGACACAGATTCTACCCTTCACTTTCCAAAGTTGTAATGTTTCTATTTTCCCAGCACTTGTGACATTTACAAATTATTGGTCTGTTCTTTATCCCCACATTTGTGTTAGCCCTTTATCTACAATGAAATATAATACATTGAATGCTTATTATTATTATTTTTGCTCAAGTTTCCCTAGTCATTATCTGTTAGATGAATAAAGCTTGTGCTATAGTTAAGGGATCAGTATATTTATAAAGTTTCAAAGAGTAAATATTTTAGGCATTTTTGCCATATGGTCTCTGTCCCACTAAAGTAGACTCATTCCCTTATCTCTTCTTTGAAGTCTCTTTAACACAGCTTTGGGGCAAGAGATTCAGGCAGAAGCTATGATTTAATTTGTTCTCTTCTTCCAAGTAATTGGGCATTTGGGGTATTCTCTGACTCCTAGTAATGCTGAAGGTTTGGGTTATATGAAATTTTGTTTAGTTTTCTTGTTCACTGGTATGCTTTTTTTGAAGGATGTATCAATTCAGGTACATGATATTATAGCACAACAAGATAGCTATAATTTGGATCTCCTAATAGGAAACAGTTCTGGATATCACATGTAATAAGACCAGTGTTTATATTCCTCTGTGATGACTCCAAGGAAAGGTGCATATAAGCTCTTTGACGTTGAATGAATCACCAAATCTCTGAGACTATTTTCTTTTATGTCTTTGCAAAATGAACATGGGAATAGGGCATGGTTTATACTTCATACTTTTCAGTTGGGAACATTTTTTGAATGATTTGCAAATAATTTTTTTCCTCAAATGAAATTAAAGTGCTAAGTCATTTTTTTTATTTGCTTATTTTAGTAGTCTGAAAATTGTGTTGCTAAGTATGTTTGAAAATCAGTAGGGTAGATAGACAATCTTTTTGGTTACCTTTAGACTTGAAACAACATGGTACGTTGACCTCATTCTGCAAATAGTGTTTCCCTATGATTTTTAGTTACCTCGCTTGTGAGGATAGGGAGAATTACCTTTTTGCCTGTTTTAAAATACAAATGTCTGTCTCAGGGACAGTGTCTATTGGAATATTTTTAAATAAAAAAAATACAATTTGTCTGATACATAAACGCAAAAATTGGGACAGAAGTTGTCTCAGACTTCTATGTCTCATTTTTGTGAAAAGTGACCTGAGATAGGAATTGAGAGAAAGATAAGGTACTTGCTACTTAATAGCTAAGCACATATCTTTCCCTTTAAGCTCAGACACAAAGTTTTTCACTTTTTCTGTCGCCACTGCTGAGATGTGTTATATATTTTAAGTATTCAAATAAACAGGTACACTGGTTATTTTTTATTTCCTATACATTCTTGTAGACACTGTTTGGGCTCTTTCCTACTTGACAGATGGAAGTAATAAGCAGATATAGATTGTTATTGATCTTGGGGTTGTGCCATTTCTTGTGCCCCTTCTGAACCACCAGGAAATAAATGTCCAAGGAAGTATTTTTACATTTTTCTTATTTGTATAGAATTGTGTTTGCTATAATGAGTTCACTTGTACAATCAGGCTTCAATTCTGTCTGTAATTGCTTATCTTTCACGTTTCTCCTATTAGTTTCCTCAGCCTAATTTTGTGATTTCCAAATCTTTATTTCACCCTGATTCTTTGCTGAGTGTCAGAATCATGTAGAAGTTGTTCTTATCCTTTTAGACATATCCTCTAAGAACATTTTTCAGCATTCTGTTGTCATTTCAACCAGATGAAAAGAGAAACAATCATCATCTCCCACAAACCTGCTTTTCTTCCTTATCCTGTCAGTGGACAACATGGGTGAAGCTAGAAACCTTGGTTACTCCTTTTAAATCCCATTCCATAACAAAATCTTTTCTATTCTTCTCATATAGCTTTCTAATCCATCTCTCCTTGTCTACCTATAGTCACTGATTCAGTCCAAGGCTCATTTTCTTTCCCCAAGATTAGCCTGCTGACTGTACTATCTCTTTTCTCTTTCCCCACACTAATTAGGGATAGGCAGCCAGTAAATACACACACACACACACACACACACATATATGGTGCAGTGTAATGATTTGAGACATGCATACATAGTGCAATGATCAGGGTATTTAGTTTATCTATCACATAAATCCTTCATTTGTTCTATATGGAAGAACATTCAAAATCTTCCATTGTTTAGTAAAAGTTAGTGGGGCATTATGGTGTGTGCCTGTAGTCCAGCTACTTGGGAGGCAGAGGCAGGATCACTTGATTCCCAGAACATTGAGGTTGCTGTGAGCTAGGCTAACACTATAGCTCTAGCTTGGGGCAATAGAATGAGACTCTACCTGCCATTAAAAAAAAATCTTCCGAAGGAGCGAGGGGGGTGGGGTCTTGGCGTGTACCACACCTTTGGGGGGCAAAACACGATTGTAAGAGGGACTTTACCTAACAAATGTAATCACTGTAACCTGGTTTCTTATACCCTCAATGAATCCCCAACAATTAAAACAAAAATTTCCATTCTATCTATTTTAGAAAATATAATACAGTATTGTTAACTGTCAGTCACGCTATTGGGTAATATAATACCAGGACTTGCTTCTCCTATCTCATTGTTGCTTTGTGCACACTGATCAGTTTCTCCTAATTCCCTTTCCACCCTCAAACACTACCCAGCCACTGGTAATTACTGTTCTATTATCTACTTCTAAGAAATCAACTTTTATATGTTTCCCACATGGGTCAGATCATGCAGCTTTAGGTAACTGGCTTATTTCTCTTAACATGATGTCCTTCAGAATCATCCATGTTGCCACAAATAACAGGACCCATTCATTTGTAAGCCCACATAGTAATATATTTTGTACATGTACTATATTTTCTTCATTCCTTTAGCCATCAATGGACTCTTAGGTTTATTCTATATCTTTGGTATTCTGAATAGTGCTGCAATAAACATGGAGATGTAGATATCTCCTTAATATATAGATTTTGTTCCCATTGGATATTGGAGTGTCCAGGTACTGTGTGTAAAAGTTAATTTTTGAGATCTCTTCATGTTGTGTGCTTTCCATGACATGGAGGGAGTGACCATCCTTGTCTTTCCTGATTTTCGTTGCTTTAAATCCAAATGTATATGCAAATAATATCACAACTCCTGCTTTTTTCTCATTTCTATTTGCCTGGATTGTTGTTTTTCCTCCTTTACTAAGTCTTGTTTTACCCATTGAGGTTACATGTTTCTTGAAGCAGCAGATATTGGGTTTGAGATTTTTGTTTTCAGTCAGCCTGTGCCTCTTTAGAGGGGAATTCAAACCATTCACATGTATTGAGAAAATTGCTAGTTAGAGTGTACTTTTATTTGTCTTGTTTTGTGGATGTCTTGTTTTACTCCTTGGGCCATTGTAGTAGCTAGGTTTTATTCTTTAATTTCTGGGTGCATTTACTTACTTTGGTGGTGGACCATCATGCTGGTCACTATGAAGAATGGATCTGAGTACTTCTTTTAGAGTTGGTCTAGTTATGACAAATTTCCTCCACATTTGAATGTAAGTAGAATATTTGATTTTTCCATCACAAATGAAACTCAGTTTAGCAGGATATAGGATCCTGAGCTGAAAATTGTTCTGTTTAAGAAGGTCCAAGAACAATGACCATCCTCTTTTGGCTTGCAAAATTTCAGCTAAAAGATTTGTCACACTGATATTTTTGCCTTTGTAGGTAAGACTTTTCTTATGCCTGGATGCTTGCAGAATTTTTCTTTCATATTGACTTTGGCAAAGTTTATTACAATGTTTCTAGAAGATGCTTTGTTTGGATTGAATCATGCTGGGGTTCTCAAACTATCTACTATCTGAATTTCTGTGTCTCTTGCAATGCTTGGGAAATTCTTTACTAGGATGTCTTGAAGTAGAGCTTCAGTGCTTTTAGGACCATCCTCTTATTCAAGAATCCTTATAATTTGTATATTCATAAGTCTCTCAGGCAATATTCTATTTTTGTTCTCTTTTTTTCTACCTCTTTGAATGATTGGGGTCGTTCAAAAGTCTTGTCTTCAATTTCTGAAATTCTTTCTTCTCCATGTTCCATTCTGAGGTTCTCTACTGTGTTTTAAAGATCCCAAAGCTCTCTTTCAATTCCTTAAGCTCTGCTATATCTTTCCTAATTATATCCTTATCCTTAGTGACTTTGTCTTTAATATCACTAATTTCCTGAGACAACATTTGGATGATTTTTTTGGTTTTCTATTGCCAATTTCCTCTCAATTACATTCATCTTATTTGCCATCCATATTATGAATTCTATTTCTGACATTTCAACAATTTCTCTGTGGATGGTATTTTCTGCTATATCTCCCTTGTAATATCTTCGAGGGTGTTAATCTGCTCTGATTTTTCATGTTGCCAGAATTCTGCTGGCTCCATCCTGTAAGAATTATAAGCTTTTATTATTATTATTATTTATACCATTTTAGCTGAAATGTTAGGTTGTCCCTTAATAGTTTGTGGGAGGTGATCTAATTGGGGACCTTTAGGGAGCACCCTACAGACCTAATTTGGCAACTAAAACTGGCAGAGTGAGACAACATCTGGAGGCTCCAGGAAATGGTGCTTAACACTCCTTCAGCAATGACCTGGAGCTTGTTCTCTTGACCCTTTTCCTGCAACCTCTGAAGCTCCCTTTCAGGGCCGCAGCAGGAGAGCCTCTGAGTGCCAGCCTTGCTTAGATAGGAAAAACTAATTCTACTCTGATGTCAGCCTGTCCTATACCCAGTTTAAAGGAGCCACTGTATTTTGCTGGAGTCCCTACTATAAAAGTTTCTGGCAGCTGTGGCCCCTTGCTGGCAAAAGCTGTAGGAGAGGAATTTGTGGATAGACTCACTGTTCCCACCCGTCATGGTGCCAACCCCTCCTTGCACAAACAAATTCAAATTGTCCACAAACCTGCAGGCCCTGCCAGTGATGGCTGGAGGAAGGGATAGTTATGACCAAGAGTTCCAACTAATCCTGGTCTGGTGGTGTGAACACCCCTCGCACACTAAAGTTCAGAGAAGCCATGGTATTTTTTCCCCAGAATCTTCAATATGGACTGAATAAACTATCGCTGTCACCCACAGTTGATGAGGGGATCTGGTTCCTGGACCTTTCCAATGGGAGTTTCCCGAGGCCACACGTGTCTCTCTCCAAGTTGTTAGGAGGGGAAACAAACAAATTCAAACTGTCCACAAACCTGCAGGCCCTGCCAGTGATAGCTGGAGGAAGGGATTTCATTTCAGCACCAGGCACCTTCTGTCTAGCTGCTCCGTACCTGGTCTCTGTTTCTTCCTCTTTCTCACCATGGCAGCATATCACAGTGGGGATGATGTATACCTTGATTTCTTCTCACTGTGTTCAACTTCTCTAAGTTTACTTCAGTCCAGCTTTTCTCCTTCCGGACAGGAGCTTCTGGTAAAAGCTGCCTCTAGATGGCAATCTTGCCCTCTTTTCTCTAATTCCAGATTCTTTGTAAAAATTCATCATAAACAAACAATTTTATGAAAAGCCTTAGGCAAAATTCATTTTTTCATGAGGAAAAATGGATATAAATTAGCCTTCAAAATCAAACTACATCCATTTGATGGGCACTGTAACAACTGTAACAAACCCAAATATTGGCAATAACCTGAGTGCCTGTTTACCAAAATGATGTCTGACTAAATGTAAGTCTGTCACTGTATAGTGATAAAAATTTTAATTAACTACATCAAATTACTAAGGACGGTCTGGTTGTTTGGCTGTTTAAACAGCTGACATTAGGGCAGTTTGAATATGTAAAAGTCGGTAATACTGGTTTCATTTGTAAACTTGTGAACTTAAAGAGAATAAGAAATATTTTATATTGTACACAGCTATGATTTAATAATAAATACAATAATAAAAAAGAAAAAAAGAAATATTTTAAACATTATATAAGTTTCATCAGACACATAGGATACAAAACATTTTCCTTTAATATAAAACATTTCCAAAAAAAAAAAAAAAAAAAAAACATTTCCACATGCCACATATGTAACAAGGAACAGTTAAAATGCAAATTTTAAATTTGAATAAAGTTAAAATTAAAAAGTTTAAATAAAGTTAAAATGCCAAGTACAAAATGTTATCTTTCTGCTAGTTGATATAATTTTTCTTTAAAATCTGTACATTTTATCAGGGGCTTTCAAAACTAGATCCTGATGTTAGACTTGACTTTGCTGTAGATTCTAGAGAAGGTATAGAGCATTCACTTTCCAATTTAGAATTATCTGCAGAGAAAAATGAAGTATATACGTTATCTAAAAGATTTGATAATTAAGTGGAAGTCAGTAAAAAAAGAGTTGAAGATTTATCAGTGTTAACAAGAATCAATAATATGTATGTATAACTAGAATATAAAATTACTATTAAATAAATTTGTCAATAGTTGCACATTAAGTTAATTATCATTATGGTTAAGTATCAGAGCTTTTCTCATTCTTTATTTATTTTTTCAAAAACCATGTGCAAAGGTAGTATAGCAAGCACTGGAATTACAAGGTGAAGGTGGTAGAGTATACTAGTGTAACCTGAAATAATGCATAGGCCATGTCCATACAGAGTCCTAGACACCATGACAGGCAGAAAATGGCATCATTGGAACACACAGAAGGAGCATCTATCTCAGTATTTTGTCAGTATTGCAGGCTTTTTGGTGGAAGTGACATGCAAGCTGGAGGGAAAAGGAAAACATATTGCAGATAGAGGGAAGAGGCAAATGTAAAGAGCTGGAGATGAGGAAGAACATAGGGAATTCTAGGTACTTCATTCAGACCAGATGCTAGAGCAAAGGGGCAGAGTATGGTCAGTGGCAAGATATAAGGCTGAATGACCTGACAAGAACAAAATTGATGTGGAGGTTTTTGTCTCATGCTAATCAATTTGGACCTTTTCCTGAGGGAAAAAGTAAACCAGTGACAAAGTAAATGACTAGAGATATAAAATAAACCTTTAAGTGAATGCTTAGCAACTATAATTGCTTAACTATTATTAGATTAGTCTGGGATGTTTGGGCCTTAAATCACTACCATAAACCTGAGAAACTGCTCATGCCTTTCTTTTCTGAGGACAGGATCAGTGAGCTGCCTGACCACTCCACAGGGATGGCAGAAAGGTAGTAAGTGGAGAGCCAGAAAAAAAAGACATAGGCATCTTGAGATTTTTTTTAAAGCTATGAAACATGATGAATTAATGAGGCATGAAGTATACCCTACATGATGAATGTTTATGTTTTCATACCTTTTATGACATGTATGTGAGAAAAAAATAATGCAGTATCTATAATAAAGCAATAGAAAGGAATACCACTGGGTATTTACTGTTTAATTCGGAAATCAATAATTAATACAAATTTAATTTATAAATTTTGGCAACATACCTTCTTCTAGTTCCCCAATCATGTTTTCTTTCAACTCTTCCTGCATCTGAAATAAGTGAAATATTCTTTGTAATGTTTAAGTTAAACAAGAGACATTATCATAAAAACCACATCACTTAGAAAATGTGACCTTCAACTAATAGAAAACTTCAACTAAATTGAGTATGCTTAAATAGAAAGATAATCACATAAATTAAATAAAATTCCTACTTAAGTTTAGATAATAGTCTATATGTGTGATGCCTTTTTAATCAGAAATTACATATTTTATTTGTTACACATCATTTCAGAAATGTGAATGTTTTCTTTTATTAATATAAAGGTTAATCAATTCAAGTTATATTTGCAATGAATGCATTACTTAATATTTATTAAGCTGTGCACTTAAAAGTTTTTCACTTTAATGGACTTTTTCTCAAAATAAGCTTCGCATTATCCAACATTAGAAAATTTATATTTTAAAGTATATTCTATGCTATTAACTTTTTAGCATAGAATCTTAAATGTACACATGAAGTTTCACTGTCATAACATCCTGGGAAAGTTCTACTGGCAGAAGAGTAAGCAAAATATTATGTTCTCTGTATTACAATCAATATTTCTTTATTCACATAGACACAAGGATTTCAGAAAGTTTGCTTCAAAAAAATAAAAATTAGTTTCTTTGATTCATGACTTTCTAGAATTATAAATAAGGAAAACAGTACATCACTCTTTAATTGTAATTGATGTCTCTTCAGAAATCACCATTAATTTTTGAGACATCTGAGTAATTATAGTTAGTAATCTCAATTCTGAAACATGCAATATTTCCTACTATTTTCCAATTGTCCCCATAGAAAGTGTTTTCACCTATACCCTTTATGTAATAGGCATTTTCTCTCACTAAATGCCCACACGGGGAGTAAAACAGTATATTGAACATAATACACATTTTCTGGAGATAATGATATGCTATCGAATGCCTTTTAAAATTTTAGGTTTGAAAAAAATACTTTTTTTTTTGGAGACAGAGCCTCAAGCTGTCACCCTACATAGAGTACCGTGGCATTACAGTTCCCAGCAACCTCCAATTCCTGGGCTCAAGAGAGTCTCTTGCCTCCGCCTCCCAAGTGGCTGGGACTACAGGCACCCGCCACAACACCTGGCCATTTTTTTTTTTTTTTTTTTTGGTTGCAGCCGTGATTGTTGTTTGGCAGGCTTGGGCTGGATTCGAACCCGCCAGCTCAGGTGTACATGGCTGGCGCCATAGCCCGTTGAGCCACAGGCGCCGAGCCTGAAAAAAATACTTCTGACTAACGATTTCACCAATATTTTGAGAGACCGTTTTTCATAATATTTTTGTGAGAATAACATGATAGATAGGCTTTATAAAATGAATAACATTTGCAGAGCAGATGTTGTCTGGATGTGAAGAGAAGGGAACACCTTTGCACTACTGGTAGGATTGCAAACTGGTACAATCTCTATGAAAGGAACTATGGAAACTCCTCAAAGAACTGAAAATCAACCTTCTCTTTGATCCTGCAATCCCATTATTAGACATCTATCCAGAAGAAAAAAAAAGTCATTTTATCATAGGAACATTTACACCAAATTGCTTACTGCAGCTCAATTTAAAATCAACAAGACATGGAAACAACCCAAGTGCCCATCAACCTATGAACGGATTCATAAACTGGTATATGTATACCAGGAACTACTATTCAGTCATAAAAAAAGATGGAGAGTTGGGCGGTGCTTGTGGCTCAAAGGAGTAGGGGTTCTGGCCCCATAAGCCAGAGGTGGTGGGTTTAAACCCAGCCCCGGCCAAAAACTGCCAAAAAAAAAAAAAGATGGAGACTTTATATATTTTGGATTAACTTGTCCGCAGTTGAAACACATTTGTCTTAGTAAAGTATCACAAGAATGGTAAAGCAAGTATCCAATGTACTCAATAATATTATGAAACCATTTGACAAACTAATATACACTCACATAGGAGGAAAATTGAATTCAATTCAAGTTGGGAGAGGGGAAGACAGAGGGGACAGTCAGGCATAGGTACAGGAATTGGTATGCTCCCACCTAATAGGAACATTTTACAATAATAATATGACAAAATTATTATGAGTCAAGTCTTCAAAAGGAAATGTCAATAACTAATGAACGGAAAAGCATTTCTTGTAAGTATTTTATATTACCATTAATAAACATGATGCAAAATGTTCATTTTTATGGGCTTGAGTTAAGGAAGTACTAATGTAACATCATTATCTTCTTCCCCAAAAGCTCTTCCCTAAATATTTACTTCCTGTGTGTAAAAAATTGTATTGCTTATTTGCATTTCAGGCAAAAATACTTTCATAGAAGAGCAGAGCAAGATGGCAGACTAGAAGGCCTCTTGGCCACTGGCTTCTTCCCAAGGCAGGGGAAAGAGTGATAAACCAACCATATTTGTCAGGAGGAACATACCTAGGTTCATCCCTTGGGGGCACAGCCAGACAATTGTCAACTGCAGGAAACAACAGAAGGTCTAGAGCTGAGAGGACTGAAACAGTGTGGGAGCATACGGGACCAGCCATCAGCCCTCCCACAGAGGTCCAGGGCAGGAGGGAGCCATTTTGCATGTAGATTTCAAGGGAAGCCATTCATTGGAACTGCTGTAGAAAGATTAGACAAGTAGGTGTACTCAAACAGGGGAGAGCCACTAGAGTTTAAATATCAGGTAGAGTGGATTTCCCATCAGCTTAAGTTCTGGCTGGGCCACCATTTCAGGAAGATTGCGAATGCTAGCTGGGTCGCCATTGTAGGAAGGTCTGTCCACAGGGACCTAGTACATGAATGGCCCTGGCATGCCTGCTGAGCCCAGACATCCATTCCTGGAGCAAATTGAGTGGGTCCTGGAGCCCCCAGAAATTGTTGTCAGGGGGTATTGGAAGACTTGTCTCTCAGGGACTCTGGAGAGCATTAAGACCCCAACCAGGTGGGGACTGAATGCTGAGTAAACAATAAGTCACTCTTAAAGGGCAATTAAGTAAGGATAACAGGACCCATTCTCCTCTGCAATTACAGAGTGGTTTCCAGCATATGTTCTCCATCTCCTAGCATTACAGCACCACCTGGTGTCCTGGCAGTATATTCATACATATATATTTATTTTGTGGTGGTTGTTGTTAATATTGCCCTTCTACAATTTTTTTTCTTTTATTTCTTTTTCTTTTTTAATTTTCTCTTTTTTGTTGTTGAGTTGGTAGTTGTTCATGGATATTTGATTTTTTATTTCTTTTGTTTTGTTTTATGCTACTTCAGTTGGTTGGTTGGTTGTATTCTTAATCTCCATTTTTACTTTCTTGAAGAGCAAGGGCTCCTGTTTTTTTTGTTACAATATCTCAACCCCATTTGTGCTCTCTCTCTGTTTTACTTCTCTCTATTTCTCTCTCTTTTGATAGAAACTTTCCTACATTGCTCATTTTTTTCCAGATAAATTTAGGTATAGAACACCTAAGATAGCCCCCATTTTGTTGTTTGTGTCTTTCTGCTTTCTTCTTTATTTGAAATAACTGTATTTTTAATTTTCCTTATATATTCTTATTTTCCCCCCTTTTCTCTTTTCTCTGAGAGCTTGGGAGTGTCAGCATTGGTCTGGCTGGATGGTCACAGTTAGAGATCTGGCTCAAGGAGGTCACAAGATCATGGTCTAGGGAGACCTTCTACCTTTGGCCTCTGAAAAGAGCATGCGCAAGTCTACACTGCTAAATTTTTTTCTTTTTCTCTTCTTTCTTCTTTTCTCTCTCTTCCTCTATTTGAGAGAGGTAGGTTCTTGCTTTCTCCAGGATGGTGAGGAGCTCATGATGATGAGGAACTGGCCAACCCTAAACTTCCTCAATCCTTGTTGCAGGCATGGCCGTAAAACTCCTCCTTAATCCTTGTGGCAGGCATGGCCATAAAACTCCTCCAAAACATCTCCATTTCTTCTATCACTCTCAATCTGTCTTTCTCTCCTCCTTTTCTTCTGTTACTCATTTCTTTTCATTCATCCTCCTTCCTTTCATTTCCTTTTCTTTCTTTCTTTTCCTCACCTTTCTCACTGCTTGATATTTACACTTATCTTCCTTTTGGCCTTATATTAAGGTGCTACTTCAACACCTAAGCTGAGACAAGGAAGAAGTGAGAAATAAAAAGTAAGGCAAGGAACTGAATAAGAAAGCACATATGATGAGGAACCAACAGAAAAATTCTGATAGCATGACAAGTTAAAACAGCAAACTCCCAAGGGACCATGATGCAGCTACCGCAGAGGACTCCACCTATAAAGAATTAATGGTATAGATGGAAAGGGAATTTAAAATATGGATGATAAATACAATAAAGGGAATGTATAAGAAAGTAGAAAAACAGAACCAAGAGATGGATGAAGGACATGAAAAATATTGAAAGGCTATGGTGGGACTTAGGAAATGGAGACATATAGAAAATTCAAAGATGCAGTAGAAAGTATCAAAAAAAGATTAGACTGTGGAGAAGAAGGAATCTGAGAGCTGGAAGATAAAGACTCAGAGCTAGAACCAGACAAGAAGGTCCTCTATCACCACTACTATTCAACATAGTACTCAAAGTTCTAGCCAATACAATCAGGCAAGAGAAGGATATAAAGGGCATCCAAATGGGGGAAGAGGAGGTCAAAAACTTGCTCTTTGCTGATGATATTATCTCATACTCAGAAAACCTCAGAAACTCAACCACAAGACTCCTGGAAGTAATTAAGAAATATAGTAATGTATCAGGATACAAAATCAATGTCAACAAATCAGTAGCCTTTATATATGCCAGCAACAGTAACAATGAAAAGCTAATAAAAGACATATTTCCCTTCACAGAAACTTCAAAGAAAATGAAATACCTAGTAATATACCTAACAAAAGAGGTAAAAGACCTCTACAAAGAGAATTATAAAACCCTGAGAAAAGAAATAGCAGAAGACATTAATAAATGGAAGAGCAGGCTCGGCGCCTGTGGCTCAATGGGCTAAGGTGCTAGCCACGTACACCTGAGCTGGCAGGTTCAAATCCAGCCGGGACCCGCCAAACAACAATGGCAGCTGCAACAAAAAAAATGGCCGGGTGTTGTGGTGGGCACCTGTAGCCCCAGCTACTTGGGAAGTGGAGGAAGAGACTCATCTGAGCCCAGGAATTGGAGGTTGCTGTGAGCTGTGATGCCAAGGCACTCTATCCAGGGTGACAGCTTGAGACTCTATCTCAAAAATAAATAAATAAATAAATAAATGGAAGAGCAGACACGCTCATAGCTAGGAAGAATCAACATTGTTAAAATATCTATATTTCCCAAAGCAATCTACAGCTTCAATGCAATCCCCATTAAAATACCATTATCATACTTTGAACATGTGGAAAAAGTAGTTCTTCATTTCATATGGAACAAGACAACACCCCATATAGCTAAGGCAATTCTAACTGATAAAAACAAAGCTGGGAGCATCATCCTACCAGACCTTAAGCTATATTACAAGTCCCTAGTGATCAAAACAGCATGGTATTGACACAAAAATAAATACATAGACATCTGGAACTGAATAGAAAACTAGGAGATGAAACTAACGTCTTTAAGCCACCTGATCTTTGATAAACTTTTAACAAAAGCATAACTGGGGAAATGAATCCCTACTCAATAAATGGTGTTGGGTGAACTAGACAACCACATGTAAAATACTGAAACTGGAACCACATCTTCACAACTTACAAAAATTGATTCAAGATGGATAAAAGTTTAAATCTAAGGCATGAAAAACACAAATTGCAGAAGAAAGTGTAAACAAATTTTGAAAATGTTGGCCTGGGGAAACATTTTATGAAGAAGTTTTTCAATGACACTTTTTGAGTTTTAATTTTTGTTTTTGCCAGAACAAGTGAAGCTCTTAAACATGTCATAGACCATTATTTAATTGCTTTTTCTGTCTTAGGAATTCCATGGCTTATCAAGGCTGAAATTGGTCCTGCCTATACAAGCACGGCTTTTCTTACATTTTGTTCCACCTTCTCTATCACTCTTTAAGACAAGTATCCCATATAATCCTCAAGGCGAAAGAATTGTTGAACGTGTTCACTTCACTCTTAAACTTCAACTTGATAAATTAAAGAAGGGAGAGATATACCCAATACACCTCATAAAACACCCAATACACCTCAAAATCTTTTTGCACCCTTTTTACTTTAAATTTTTAAAGTGTTGATATCCAGGGGCACACAGCTGTAGAGCGATTTTGGAATACATATAATTCTAAACATCCTAAGGTGCTATGGAAAGACCTTCTGACTGGTATTTAGCAAGGGCCTGACCCCATTCTAATTTGAGGGAAAGGACATGTTTGTGTTTTTCCTAGAGCAGCTGACACCACTCATTGGCTCCCTGAAAGGTTGGTCAGACATGAACCCAGAAGACCTTCCTCTGCCACCAATGAAGAAGCTGGGATCCATACCCCAAGTGATCTGCTGCAGAGTCAAGACGCCACAGAAGACAAAGCCCTTGACATGGGGAGAAATGAAGAAGCTGACCCATGAGGGAAGTGATCTTGTGCAACACTTGTGTTGAGCCAGTCACCCCTCAAAAGTTTTTCATAGCTATGATAACTATTGTTTTGTGTTATTCTTCTGCAGAGTCAGAATCAAGGAACTCTTCCAATTAAAATCATTTGTTCACAAATTGTCTCCAGCAAATTGGCACTAAGAAATAAAAAGGGAGGAAATGTGGAGTGCAGACTGTGAGGCACAGAACCCCCACAGACCAGGAAGTGTATTCAAGGAAAGACCACAAACTGCTTCTTCGCCCTTTCTAAAATAATAATAATCCTTTCTCCTTGCTCCCTCTGCAAGAAGTCATGAAGCTTCTGTATACTTTCCCTAAAGTTAATCTTTACCCCTTGTAATGATATTCATGTCATTAAGCATATTGCTTAAGATAAAACTCCTTTTACTTACCCAGTTACTTCCCCTCAACTTCGTAAGATGAAAATATTCCCATTTGCTTTCCTTATTGATTTGCAACATTGTTAACATAATCAACCTTGTTTATACTACATAAATAAAGCTGTTCATGCAGTTCAGTGTTGGCTGCAGTCATCAGCTACACCAGACCTCCTTATCCCATCTCTTTATCTTTCATGAAATCTGTCTCTTGTGTGATTTATTTTCTCAATTTCCTACCATTCCCCCTGTTATTCATCTACTCTTTGCTCTGGTTCATAAAACTCAAGGAAGTTTACTCCTGGCTGCTAGGAGGTTGGTGGTCTAATCTATATATTCAGAAATGAAAAGTGGTAACTATTAAATAACTCCTTAAAAGTCCATTTCATTCATTCTTACTTTCCCATTAACTCACAAATTTTCCTATTTTTCTAAGCCAAAATTTAGAATTGTCCCTAAATAAATGACTTGATACTGTGCCTAGTACAGATTATTCAAGGAAGAAGGGGAGAAGAATGTCCTGGTGACATAAGTCACTGTCCTCTTCAGTTAAACAGAGGCCATCACTGGCTTCTGTAGTATATAGAGCAATAGCTGAGAAGAGCATCGAAAACTACGAGAGGAAATACAAAAAATCACTGAACTTCTGATCTTCATGGTATGCATCATAACAAACCGGAAGTTATATTAATCTCCTTGTGAAGTAAAATATGTAAACTATTTTCAATAAAAACACGTTTCCTTTCTCTGTGGCCTTTCTGTTTATTTTCAGATGAGGATTATGTTTTACTGGGAGGAGGCAGCACAAAGCCAACAGTAATGGAGAGAGCACATCTGCAGGGCCTTTCGTCCTTTTTGATTTTAGGGAAATACAAGAAGTCAATGAAATTACAAAGAGGAGAACAAGGTACCAGCACAGTTTAGTTCATTTCAAATTACAATCTTCAGAGATCTAAGATTCCACAGAGGACAATGCAGGATTAAGAGACGAAGCATTCGGACTCTCCAAGCCCCTATTCCACCTTTAGCTGAACCTCTCTAACTCCTGCCTTATGTGATACGGTTCCATGTTTTTTTTACAGTCCTGTTATTCCAAAAAAATTTAAAGTTATGGAAGTCACTAATTTAGACAAAATACCTAATTTCATGTAAAAGGCAACAAAGTGTCTGGGAGACTGTAGTTTTCCCAAGGTCACCAAGCCAATTAGCAACAGGTCAGAAATGGGCGTGAGGTCTTCTTACTAAGCCTGGGGTTCTGTATCAACTGTCTCCCTCATATTCAGAAAAAAATGCATGATATTTTACAAAAAGATTTTAAAATGCAAGTCAGAGAAAAAGGCAATATGGAAACTGCCATTCACATCAATAATATATAGGAATGGAACATAAAAGAGTAGCTCTCTAAATTGTAAGTTCTAAAATTAGGAATCAGAACTAAGAAGTGGAACTAATATCACATATTTTGTTAGGAGAAGTCAATGTGCTTAATTTATAAAGATTATTTTTTATCTTTCAGAGAGTCTCACTCTGTGGCCCTGGGTAGAGTTCTGTGGCATCACAGCTCACAGCAACCGCAAACTCTTGGGCTTTAAATATTTTGTTGAACTAAGTAAGCTAAGTAATTGAGAAAATTCTTCCTTCAAAGAACCATTCATTTTTTCCAAATAAAACTCTGGTTTACCAAAATCAATCTAGCAAGTTAATTGTCCATGTTATAGAATATCTGTGACAAAATTGAAAACATCTAAACAGATTTTGCTTTATTGTCTACTATCCTTCTGTCTAACTTTTCATTAGTTGGTACATACAAAAACATGGACTTAATTCATAATGGAAATCTAGAGCAAAATGATAGGAGAAGATTCATTTCCCTAATCTCAGGTATTTGAGTAGAGACTTGTGCTTGTTCTTCTTTCCCCTGGAGAAGATAGATGATTCAGCTAATGGGTGAATTTTGGTGAAAACACATTGGGTGTGGTGTGTCTGTTTGCCTCTCACTCTTATCTTTTCTCTTTATTATTATTTTTGGGGATTCATTAGTGTAACAAGAAATCAGGTTACACTAATTGCATTTGTTATTTATAGTCCTTCTTGCAATTGTGCCTTGCCCCTAAAAGGTGTATCACACACCAAGACCACACTCCCTTCCCTCTCTGCTCTTCCTTTATCCCATTTCCCTCCTCCTTCTCTCTCCCTCTGCTCTCCCCTTCCCCCACCCCTCACCACGTCATTAATTGTCATTAATTGCCCTCATATCAAAATTGAATACATAGGATTTATGCTTCTCCATTCTTGTGATGCTTTACAAAGAATAATGTGTTCCACTTCCATCCAGGTTAATATAAAGGCTATAAAGTCTCCATTTTCTTAATGGCTGAATAGTATTCCATGGTGTACATACACCACAGCTTGTGAATCCATTCCTGGGTTGGGATTGCAGGATCAAATGGGAGGTCTAGCTTTAGTTCTTTGAGAGTTCTCCATACTTCCTTCCAAAAAGGTTGTATTAGTTTGCAGTCCCACCAGCACAGTAAAAGTGTTCCCTTCTCTCCACATCCATACTAACATCTGCAGTTTTGAGATTTTGTGATGTGGGCCATTTTTGCTGGGATTAGATGGTATCTCAGGGTGGTTTTGATTTGCATTTCTCTAATAATTAGGGATGATGAGCATTTTTTCATATGTTTGTTAGCCATTCGTCTGTCTTCTTTAGCGAAGGTTCTATTCATGTCTCTTGCCCATTGATATATGGGATTGTTGGCTTTTTTCATGTGGATTAATTTGAGTTCTCTATAGATCCTAGTTATCAAGCTTTTGTCTGATTCAAAATATGTGAATATCCTTTCCCATTGCATAGGTTGTTGTCTCCTTAGCTATACAAAAGCTTTTCGGTTTAATTACGTCCCATTTGTTTATTTTTGTTGTTGTTGCAATTGCCATGGCAGTCTTCTTCATGAAGTCTTTCTCCAGGCTCGTATCTTCCAGTGTTTTTCCCATGCTTTCTTTGAGGATATTTATTGTTTCATGCATTAAATTTAAGTTCTTTATCCATCTTAAATCAATTTTTGTGAGTGGAGAAAGGTGTGGGTCCAGTTTCAGTCTTTTACATGTGAATATCCAGTTCTCCCAGCACCATTTATTAAATGGGGAGTCTTTCCCCCAAGGTATGTTCTTGTTTGGTTCATTGAAGATTAGATGGTTGTAAGATGTTAGTTTCATTTCCTGGTTTTCTATTCGATTCCAAATGTCTATGTCTCTATTTTTGTGTCAGTACCATGCTGTCTTGACTTCTGTGGCTTTGTAGTATAGCATAAAATCTGGTATGTTGATGCCCCTGGCTTTGTTGTTATTACTAAGAACTACCTTAGCTATATGGGTTTTTTTCTGGTTCCATAAAAAACGCAGAATCATTTTTTCCAAGTCTTGAAAGTACGATGTTGGTATTTTAATAGGGATGGTGTTTAATCCGTAGATTGCTTTGGGAAGTATAGACATTTTAACAATGTTGATTCTTTCCAGCCATGAGCATGGTATGTTCTTCCATTTGTTAATATCCTCTGCTGTTTCCTTTCTTAGGATTTTTATAATTTTCTTTATAGAGGTCCTTCACTCTTTTGTTTGGTATATTCCTAGGTATTTCATTTTCTTTGACACTATGGTGAAGGGAGTTGTGTCCTTAATTAACCTCTCATCTTGGATGATATTGGTGTATACAAAGGCTACTGACATATAGACAATGATTTTGTATCCTGAGACATTACTATATTTTTTGATGACTTCCAGGAGTCTTTGGGGTTCTTTAAGTATAAGATCATATCATCAGCAAAGAGGGAGAGTTTGACCTCCTCTGCTCCCATTTGGATACCCTTTATTTCCTTGTCTTGCCTAATTGTATTTGCTAGAACTTTCAGAACTATGTGGAATAGTAATAGTGACAGAGGACAACCCTTTCTGGTTCCAGTTCTAAGAGGAAAAGCTTTCAGTTTTACTCCATTCAGTAAAATATTAGCTGTGGGTTTGTCATAGATAGCTTCGATCAGTTTCAGAAATGTGCCATGTATGCCTGTACTCCTCAGTGTTCTAATTAGAAAAGGATGCTGTATTTTATCAAATGCCCTTTTTGCATCTATTGAGAGAATCATATAGGCTTTGTTTTTGCTTCTGTTGATTTGGTGAATAACATTTATGGACTTGTGTATGTTAATCCAGCCTTGCATCCCTGGGATGAAACCTTCTTGATCATGATGTATGACTTTTTTGATGATAAGCTATAATCTATTGGTTAGGATTTTGTTGAGAATTTTTGCATTTATATTCATGAGTGAAACTGGTCTGAAATTCTCCTTTTTAGTTTGGTCTTTTCCTGGTTTTGGAAATGACCAAACTGGTGATGTTTGCTTCACAGAACGTGTTGGGGAAGATTCCTTCCTCCTCAATTTTTGGAATAATTTCTACAGTACAGGACTAAGCTCTTCCTTGAAGGTTTGATAGAATTCTGGTGTGAAGCCATCTGGACCAGGACATTTTTTGGTTGAAAGATTTTTTATTGTTTCTTTGACCTCAGTGCTTGAAATTAGTCTGTTCAGGAGCTCTATTTCTTCCTGGGTAAGTCAGGGAGAGGGTGTGATTCCAAATATTGATCCATTTCCTTTACATTGTCAAATTTCTGGTCATAGAGTTTCTGGTAGTATTCAGAGATGATCTCTTGTATCTCTGTGGCATCAGTTGTTATTTCCCCTTTATCACTTCTGATTGAGGTTACTTGAGATTTTACTTTTCTATTTCTAGTTAGTCTGGCCAAAGGTTTATCTATTTTTTTTTTAAAAAACAACTCCTTGTTTCATTAATTTTCTGAATGATTCTTTTGTTTTCAATTTCATTGATATCTGATTTAATTTTGGATATTTAAGCTTAGATTGTTCTTCTTTTTCTAATTCCGTAAGTGGCTTATGAGTTTTTTTGAATGTAGGCATCTAAAGAAATAAATTTTCCTGTCAGAACTGCTTTTGCAATATCCCACAGGTTTTGGTAGCTTGTGTCTTCATTTTTGTTATGCTCTGCTTCTGTTTTTCGAATGTAGGCATCTAAAGCAATAAATTTTCCTCTCAGAACTACATTTGCAGTATCCCAAAGGTTTTGGTAGCTTATGTCTTCATTGTTGTTATACTCAAGGAAGTTAATGATTTCCTCTTTTATTTCTTCCTGAGCCCCACTATCATTTAATGTAAGGCTATTTAATTTCTATGTCTTTGTGTGGGGTTGAAAGGTTTTGTTGGAGTTGAGTTCCACCTTTGTGATCTGAAAAATACAATGTAAAATTGCAATTCTTTTGATTCTGTTGAGGTTTATTTTGTGTACTAGGATATGATCAATTTTGGAGAATGTTCCATGGGGCGATGAGAAATTTATATTCTTTATCTTTGGGATGGAGTGTTCTATATGCGTCTATCAAGCATAGTTGTTCTAGGATCTCATTTAAGTCCCTTATATATTTTTTTAATTTCTGTTTAGAGAATCTGTTCAGCTCTGTAAGAGGAGTGTTGAAGTCCTCTGTTATTATGGTATTATAGGACATCATATTGCTCAGACTGAGTAAGATCTGTTTTAAGAATCTGAGAGCATTTTAGTTGGATGCATAAATATCTAGAATTGAAACATCTTCTTGTTGTATTTTTCCCTTGACCAATATAAAGTGACCATCTTTGTCTTTTTTGACTTCAGTTGTTTTAAATGCACATGTGTCTGAAAACAAGATTGTAACCCCTCTTTTCTTCTGAATTCCCTTTGCCTAAAAAATTGTCTGCCAACCCTTAACTTGGAGTTTTAATTTGTCTTTGGAAGTTAGGTGTGTTTCCTGCAGACAACAAATGGATGGCTTGTATTTTTTTTTTTCAATTAACATGTATTTTATTATTCTTCATTACATTATTTCCCCTCACCCTGCAGTGGTAAGACAAAACCTATTCACAGAAAAGAATACAGAAAACACTAAAGCTCCTGGTAGAGGGAGAGAACTCCAGCAGGGAGAGAGAAGCTCTCCCCGTTTCTCTCCCAGTCTTTCCCCATCTCCTCCTTTAGGCCTTTAGTCTCAGGGTATACATAGGTGCATGGTTTCCCTGGCCAGGAAACGAATGAATACAGTCCCTTCCACCAGGGGCAAGGTGAATGAATGTATCAATGAGTGGATACAGTCCATTCATGGAATCGAGGCCTAGGAAATTCACAAGAAACTGACGTAGGCATAGGAGATGGGTGTTCCACATTTAGTCCTAAGTGTGAAGTGAAGGAGACACCAAGGCACAGGTGTCTCCTCAGAAGTTGTCCAGGCTTTTTGGCAATTAGAGCCTCCAGTGGAGGTTGGAGGTCCCCCTCCCTGCCTGTCATCCAGCCCGCTGGCTCTTCACACCGGCTGCCACACCACCAACACTGCCAAGGAGCAGGCGGAAAGTCCGCCAGCTCCGCTGAGCTGGCTAGGGCGCCAATTGTCCTGCATCAATTCTCCCTCTCTGAGTAGAAACTCCAACTGCTGTTAGGGAAAAGGGGCAAAGACTCAATCTAACTGCTTCCTGCTGAATCGGGCAATGATAGAAGGGGGCAGTTGGAGTTTCTCTAGAGGAGAGTGGTAAAGGGGTTCATGGACTGGAACCATCTTTGTTGCGTGTGGCTTGATGACATTTCTGGAAAACATAAATCTGATTAGTGTATTTAATAATAGGCAAAGGTAGAACAGCGTCAGGTCAGAAGCACTATTCAATGATGCTAAAAGAAAACCATATTACGATTTTTCTTGCTGTTTCCTAAATGATAACTTCAAACTTTCTTTTGGCTCATAAGTGTAGGTGGTCTGTGATTGGCTGTCTTCATTGCCTGCCAGTGTAGAGGATGGAGGGTTTCAGGATTTTACTCGTGAATGACGTATGCAGGAATAGACTCCTATAACTTTAGCAGTAGAAGACAAGATAACAGGAAAGGGGTCTTCCCTTGTTGAGGTCAGGGAAGGTGAATTAGAGGGAAGAGTTTTGATCATGACTAGATCTCAAGAAGGGGAAAGTTCCTGTTTTAGTTAGTATGTCCCTCCCTAAACGGGGCACAGGACTTTCAGGGATGATTAGGGAGGCATGAGAGAACAGCAAGTCCTCCCAATAGCAGCTTAGAGGCTGGGCCAAAAATTTGGTAACCAGCTGTCCAGACATCCCCTGTATAGTTATGGATTTGGGAGATAAAAGACCAGGATTAGAGAGAAGTACAGAAAAGGTTGCTCCAGTGTCCAAAAGAAGTTTTTCTCCTGGCACTCCACTGTAAGGCAAACCTGGGGCTCTTGAGGGGTGATGACA
>CAUYON010017331.1:0-21246 GCA_963573935.1 Arctocebus calabarensis
AATGGAACATTATATTTAAACTAGGAAAATGAAGAAATAAAAGAAAGAAAAAAAGAAAAGTAAAATCTATAGGGAAAATGTTGAAATTAAAAACAAAGACAAAAAAAAAAAAAAAAAAAAAAAAAAACAAAAAAAAAAAAAAAACCACAAAAAAAAAAAAAAAAAAAAAACGAAAACCAAAAACAAAGCAGTATATATATCTTGTTGAATATTGTTTGGGCAACTGGTGATCTTCTGGGGTATGAGATGTTAATCACAATGCTGATATGGCCATAGGAGATCGAGACTAGAAGCCTCTGCTGGTTTCTCAAACCCTGAAGGGTGGAGAGCCTAAATCTCTCCTCAGCCTGCTTAAAAGGCGCTTTAAACTGCTAACCTTGGCTAAGCAGAAGCTTTCCCAGGAAAGCACTTGTCACTGGGATCACTCCTGAAGTGGCTATCCACTTACCCAGTGTGCCACAACTGGTCTCACTCTATGCCCCTGAGGGCTAAGGCCATAAGGTGTCTCAGTCCCCGCCTTTACATTGCTCAGTCACTAGATTACTCACTCCCACCCGATCCTTGCTGTGTGACCCTGAGGGCAGAGCTTGCTGGAGCAGTTCTCCCACAATGGCTCTGCAGGGCCCACAGCCAAACACTATTAGCTCTGTCTGGCTCAGTGGCTCAATCTGGGGCCCTAGACAATGTTTTAAGTCCTTTGCACTCTTGCCTAATTTCTCCCATGGTAGTTCAACTGAGTGCCAAGTCCAAAAAAACCAAAACATCTCACAGGTAAGGCCTTTCCAGTTTGCAATCTCACTGCTGCTGTACTTATAGCTGCTGGGGGGATTAGACTCAATGGACACACGCAAACACTTGCCAGTTTTCTCCACTGCTTTTGTCCTCCTCATGGGGTCCAGAAATCACATGCTGACTCCCCTGTGTCCCCAAAGGGATGTTTCTGGGCAGATCCCACCAACTAGAGATGCCTGGAGTCTTCTTTCCCCAGACTTACTGTGCCTAGTTGCAAGGAAGCTGTTACTCAGCCACCATCTTGCTCCACGAGTTCATTTTATCTTTTAATAAATACATGAATACCTGTCATTACCTCAAATAAATTATGATTGAGGTATAGGATTTTGGACTGTAGTTGATTTATAATGCAGAGCTAATGGAATATTGGGATTGTTAGGGCAGTCATATTGTCTTTCATTTATTTTCTTTTTTCTTTTAGAGACAGAGTCTCACTCTGTCAGCCTGCCTGGAGAGCAGTGACACAATCGCAGTTCACTGCAGCGTCTCCCTCTATTTTCTTGTTTCAAAGTATGTTGAGACAAATAGCAGAATCTCCTCCTTTTAAAAAGCTGAATAATATTCCATTGTGTATGTTTCCCACGTTTTCTTTATCTGTTCATCTATTTTAGATATTTAGATTGTTTCCACATCTTGGCTAATGTGAATAGCACTGCAGTGAACAATGGAGTAGATACCTCAATGAGGTGTTGATTTCATCTCCTCTGGGTATATATCTGGAAGAAGTCTTGCTGGGTTGTATAACAGTTCTAATTTTAATTTATTTAGGAACCTCCATACTATTTTCCATAATGGTTGTACCAATGTGCATTCTCCCCCAACAATATATTAAGATTCTTTTATTCTACATCCTTCTAAAAATTTACCTCTTGTCTTTTTGATAATATTCACCCTTGTAGGTGTGTGTTGATACCTTGTGGTGGCTTTAATTTGCATTTACCTTGTCCACGGTGGTCATACAGTTTAATTGCATATAAACTTTATGGCCATGCTGTATAAGTGATGTTGAGCTTCTTTTCATACACCTGTTGACCATTGTTTTGTTTTCTTTTGAGAAATGTCTATTCACATCCTTTGCCCTTTTTTCAGGGTTGTTTTTTTGCTATTGAGTTGTAAGAGTTCTTTATCATTTTGAATATTAGTCCATTATCAGATATGTAGTTCACAATTTTTTCCCCAGTCTGTTGTCTTATAAGATTTCTCTCTTAAATTACTTCCTATGAGAAAATAAAAGTAGTCAATTTATAGGAAATGATTAGTGCAAATGTGTCTTTAGAACATAAATGAATCTTATTACCTGCTAAAACAAGTTACAACTTTCCACATTGCTTTTTTGTAATGTTAAGCCAAGTTCTTGTGAAATGATGGTGTGATAGAACTGTTCAGAACAAGCTACTGGCTTCCTTCCTTCCTTTTGTGAATTACTCAGGCAATGTATCTAAGACTAAATGCCATGAGGCCTTTTTTGGGGGGGCTTTCTTAGCTTTTCCTGCCAGATATTTTGTTTTGTATCATGCAACTTAGCATCAAGCAAGTGCCAATAAAACAGAAGTGGTTAATGGAAGTTTAGGCTTTGTCCCAGGTCCTCCTATTCTCTGCATGGATGAGATATACTTAAGTATGAAGAATCTATTTTGTGAATAACTGTTATGATCCATCTGATTACTCTCAGCAGTTATAACTGAGGGGAACACAGTGGAATCAGGGAAAGGGTCCCTAAGCAAGAGAGAAGGCCAATCCAGGGATTGGGATTTAGCAAAGAAAGAGAAAAAGCAGAGGAGTCAGCTCAGCTTTCACACAGTTTCCAGAGGCTTTTATTACCCTTTATCAGTAGGGTTAGAATGAGGGAGGGGGATTCCTAGAGGGAGTCACCCTTTCTGCAGAGGGACTGATTTTTGCACTCAGTGAATCTAGGAGTTAGTCCCGTAATTGGCTACAAGCTGAGCCCAGAGTGAAAGTTCCTGGTGTTTCCCAGGAACACCAGACTTGAAGGATTTTTTGGGGGGGGGGGGCAGAGGAAGGGTTTGCTGTGATCATACAGTTTGGTTTCTGGGCTGCTTCTTCTCCTCAGCTATTTCTCAAAACAGCTGTCATCTTGTCAGGGGCACCAGGATTTCTTCTCCTTGGTTACAGGGTATTTAGGATGACTATTTCACCTCCAAACCCCCCAAAGAAACTATCTACTAGCACTCTGGAAGGCCAAGGCGGGAGGATCCCTTGAGCTCAGGAGTTTGAGACCAGCAGGAGCAAGAGCAAGACCCTATCTCTGCTTAAAATTAAAACCAGCCAGGGGTGGCAGGAGCCTGTTATCCCAGCTACTCGGGAGGCTGAGGCAGGAGGATTACTTGAGGAGTTGGAGGTTGCTCTGAGCTATGATACCATGGCACTCTATCCAAGGTGACAGAGAGAGACTCTGTTTCCCCTCCAAAAAATAAAAACTATTTCTGAATTCTAAATATAATATACTCAGATTTGTTTGGCCAACATAAACTTATACATTTTCCCATTTTTGATAACATGGCCCAAGCAGAGTATATATGATATTTATGTGGATGCTTACATTTGAGTGTGTGTTGTTTTGGTGAGGAAGTAAGCAAAGAACCATTTACATGCTAGGATTCCTGTCATAACAGATACTATTGATTATTTGCCTACTATGTGTTAGGAACTCTACTTTACATCTAATCCTTACAACAGTAAGCAATACTTTTCCCAGTTTCACAAGTGAGGGAAATGAGACTCAGATAGGCTTAGTAATATGGAACTTAATTCCAGAAGTATGTTATTCTTGAATTAGTGCTTTTTCTATTGTACACCCTTCCTCCCAACTCATGCTCCAGGACACCTGATGACAACTGCTCGCAGGCAGGCCCACTCCTCCACCCGAGCCAGCTGAGCTCCCTCACATTCTTTCTCTCAACTTTGTGACCAAGATTTTGTCCATATGGCATTTCCGAGTGATGATATTAGACAAAAGATGGCAGGAGGGGCTCAGTGAGTGGGGGAATGTAGAACTCCACTTTTGCAGGGAGAAAATTCATGAAAAGTCAGCATAACTTTAATGACTTACCTTCTTTGAGTTTACATCATAACGGTCGAGATTATTTTTTATAATTTTCCATGTATCTTTGTAATCAACTTTTATCACTTGAATTAACTCAAGCATGCCTTTTTTCTTCTTTGCAGTCTAACTAATAAAAATGTGATGTTTTTCTTCATTTTAACATGCATTATTTTATGGGTTCTTACTCAAATATTGATTCGATAGATTTTCTCGATCATCCTAAAAGCATCGAAGTTTTGCCAAAGAGGCGATAAAGGCAAACTTCAGACTGAAAAATTAGCCTCAAGTCAGTGATGCTAGCAGTAACATCTATTACTAGTAGTTAATGGTGCAACCAGCTTTTTAATTTAGTTTGGCTCCAGCCTTCACATTTGTAACCACTTATTTACACTGCCTTTTAAAGACTGTGGTAGAATTTCCTCTGTGCTCCCAGCAATTGTGTTTGTGTGGATATGATGCTTCTATAATCTTGTATCTCCTAATTATTTTCATTTTTCCTGAGGGTAGACATTTATCCAGTATTTAATATGCATCATCACAACTATCTGCTGCTAAGGGACTGTAAATATTATGGGGTGATGAAGTGATAATGCCACTGGTTACCTTGATCACCAGTTACATTAGTTAGAAGGTAATAATTGTTCTTGAAATCTTTCCAGAACCATCAATCATTGTAGACAGACATGTTGTCATCTGCAGTGACGTCACAGTGAATCACAGTGATTATCAGAGGGACATGCGTATAAATACATATTTTCTGTGCCGTAAGTTCTGAGTCAGGGGTGAATTGACAGAACACAATTAGCCTCTGGGTCCTCCAGTAATTCTCCTGAAAGATGACTTATGTTGTTTGTTACATAACATTGCTGAGAAAGTTCTCCCTATTATTCTTGCCTGTGCTACATAGTAAATCTGTATTGCTTACATACAGGTATTCTTTTACATTTTCTTTAACTTGTTTTATAATGTGAAATTGCATGAAATGGTTGGATATATGTAGAACTTGAAATCCCCACGCACAGCATTCAGCTGGGCTCTCTCTGCTTCTCCATTTACGACAGGGTGGCAGGCTCTGACTACAAAGCACTCTTACACACCGATTACCTAACAAACATATTTTGGAACATGATCTGTCTTTTCATGTTTTGTTCCAACTATTGAATTTTGATGCAGTTTACCAAGATCCCAGAATTAACCACTGATGTTTTTATTATTTACCCAGGAGTCCCATTGGGGCAATGTCTGTTAATTTTAGAGTTGCATATATATATATTCTAAAATTCAGAGTGGCATGATAAATATTCCATTAAATTCACTAGTGTGAAAGGATTAAAATGTTCAAAATGCTGTAGGTGGGTTTCAGATGTATCCCCTAAAGTGTGAACTTGTTACCAATGAAACATACTGCAAATGTTGGTGAATCTCTCCCTGAGATTCGCCTCTTACACATCCCCATGGTTGCGTTGTGTTCTGAGTCCATTTTGCAGAGCACTGCTGGCAGCTTTCCGTCCCATTACGTTCAAAAATATGTTCAAGCCTCCCTGAAAACCAGGCAGAATTGCTTGGTGAGAAAGCAAAAAAATCAGATGAATACAGTGATTAGAAATAGTCTCTCCAATCTAAAAACTCGAGTTATTTGGTTGAAGAGATTTTGGAGAGAGCCAAGCAGTAAAACAAGCCTAGCAACTGTAATGGCAATAATATTTATACTAAATCATAATCAATGATATAGATGATTGCAAATTTGAATATTGATAATTTTTGGAACAATATGACTAACATATTCAAGATAAGAGTAAAAGTTTGCCTTATAGTAATGTCATTTTCTGAGGCAAATAAAATACCATTTTATACAGGGTGGCCATAAAGTTTGTGTGCAATTGCACATGAGCTTTCTGGCCACCCTGTATTTTTGAATTATCTCTTTAACCACATTAAATGTTTACTATAAAAATTTGCTATTATTTTGCGGCTCAGATTCTCTTATTCTTTCAACCCAACTTTAAGGCATGTTTGGGGACATCAATTCTGAATGTGAGAGTTGTCTGGTACACTGAAATGCATTATTTTATCTCTTTTGAGAAGGTAATATAAACAATCTCTAATATGGAAGGACATAGGGATAAGGCAAATTAATATGCCATAACTGGATTGGTGCTTGTGTACAGGCAGATATTCACATTTAATTTTCTTAAGGAAGTGACTAAGGAAGCCAGGCTGTAATGGTCTTGACAATCCATTCAATGTCTCAATTTCCACAATAACCAACATTTAATAATTGATTTTTTTTCACAAGACAACCATATATTTGTTGATAAATTGCTAGATACGTGGTTGAGGTTGAAGTTCCAAAAATAACTAATAATGATCCTTACTCTAAGGAATGTAGTTTTAGTGGCCACATGAAGACTTAGAGATACGAGTTAGGGAAAACTTGTGAGTTTCTATTAATCTCAAACCTCATTACTGAATTCTTAACTCACTCTATTAATGGAAAGGCCATAAAAACTATTAACATGTATATGAGGAATAGCTTACTAACAGTGTCATAAATGGAGACACAAGCAAATCTCACTCTATGCAGAGGGCCACGACGCCCTGCGTTTATAACAGAAGAATCCATGTACTTTGGGGCTTAATCACTCTTTTTTTGCTTATGGTTTTTCTCATTAGAGATGACCAGAGAAAATTAACTTAAAGGTAACTATACTACTGTTATGCTCAGACTGCTTTTATATAGACCAGTTCTCTCACTGAATGTGCTATTTTTCTTTCCCTTACATGTGTTTTCCTGGCTCTCCTGAAGATTCACTGAAACTAATTAATCTTCCTAAATCCTAAAACCTGAGGATGACATAGAACAAGCATAAATTTACAAGAAGCAAAGGAAGAGAACATATTTATCTGGGAACATTTCAGCTACGCTTTTGACTTGTTGATGAGTTATTTATTTCTTTTTTTAGGTTTTAAAAATGACTGCTAAGCAATTTATAAGCTACAGCATTTTAAGGAAATTTTATTGGCAGTGAATATACAGAAATTGAAAGTAAACTCAGTTTCAGCTTTGTACTGAACACAAGTAATAAAAATACCATAGGTTTATTAAAGAATAAAAAAGAACCTAAAGAAAGACATAAGGATGAAAAATGAGAGAGTCCAGGGCACCCAAATTAACTTTTAAAAACCAGTTCAATTCAAATAATTTCATGTCCCCTTTCTTTTTCTAATACACACTTTCTATAATTCAATAATTCTAGAAGATTTAGCATCCTTTCTCTGGGCCAGTGCTAACTCCCATGTTTCTCAGTTATCTTCAATTTGGATGGACAGACTATTCATATTTTTTCTTACTAAACTGTAATTTTAGTAGGTACCAAAAAAGTTGATTTACAACATATTTTATTTTTCTTTAGAATTATATAGATGAATAAAGGAATTTTATCCAAATGAATGAGGTGAAAGTTTTTAATGTTTAGTTGAAATATTTTATTTCCATTATTAAATAGACATTCATACTAAGAATGAAATTTAGCCACATGTTGAAAGCCAGAACGAAAACTTGATCCTTTGATAAAATTTGGTCTTTAGGTGGCACCCATAGCTCAATGGGTAGGGTTCTGGCCACATACACTGAGGCTGGCGGGTTTGAACCTGACCTGGGCCTGCTAAACAACAATGACAACTACAACAACAACAACAACAAATAGCCAGGCGTTGTGATGGGCTCCTGTAGTCCCAGCTACTTAGGCGACTAAGGCAAGAGAATCACTTAAGCCCAAGAGTTGCTGTGAGCTGTAACGCTATGGAACTCTACCCAGGGTGACAGCTTGAGACTTTGTCTCAAAAATAAAAAATAAAAAAAATTGATCTTTAAAAAAATTGGACAAAAGATGCATCCATATTCTTGAAAACTGTTTATTGTTTTTGATTAGATTTTGTACGCTTACATGATAAATACCACACACTGTTCACCAGTTAATAACTCTGAGAGTGTGTTAATTGCAGAATTGAACTAAAGATAATATAATGAAAAACAAGTTGATAGAATTGTGCATACATTTTAAAGTATATTTTCAGTATTATTTCCTGGAAAAATATGATATTATCCAGACATCAGAAAAGACTCAGAGCATAAGACTCGAGAAAACAAAACTAATTAACACGTGAAAATAGCAATACTTTTTTGGTAGTCTTTTAAACATCTTGGCTCATTAATAATAAAATCACAGTATATATATCACATTTTGATAGTACATGGAAAATATATGAGATATTTTCTTTTTGTTCTGTTTTCCACAGCACATTATATTATATCCATAGACTATCAGGGTTTTCCAATCCATTTTCCCTCCAGTATTATAATCTGTCGTACATTAAAATACAAATACTATCAAGAATGGCCATTGCACATTTCATAGAGATAAAAGTGAAGGTATACACAGTGGTTCAAGCTTGTTCAAGTACAGCTTTACAACTGACTCCTTTCCTGGCATTTGAACCTCAGCTCTTCACATCTTCAACTGTATTAACAAGTCAGTCTAGATAACGCATATATAAGTAGGGTTACCCAAAGGCCTCTATTCTAAAACCACCACAGAGAAAATTCAACTATTAAAGTAAAACGACTTAATTTGTTCCATTTTTACTGTCATGTACTCTAAAATTATGTATTATGTTTGATAGTTTTCTTAATTCCAGTTACTGGAAGGTTTTCTATAATATCGTCATTTCTGAACTAAATTTTTAAATATTTATTTAATTTAAAGTTATTAGTTAATTTTAGGAAGACATTTAAGATTACTGGAAATAATTTGCATAGAAATTTCTATCCATTTCCATGTACTGTGTAGATGATTAATTTTATATTTCATTATTTTACAGACCTGAAAAGATCTCATGGTCGTTTAATGTGTAAAGTCCTCTTGTGTATATTCATTTCAAGTGTCTCAGTTGCGGTATTTTTTCAGTAATCCAGAATTTCACATATTATGACTGAGATAGTGATTTAGCACTCAGAGCAGTGCTGAGCATACCTAAGGTACTCAAAGAATTTTTCTTTAAATGATTGAATCATAACCTTCTATGTTGGACACCAAATATATACATATTTTTAAAAACATGTAAGGAATTTCAGTGTACAGCCAGGATTCAGAACCACTTTTAAAAAGTAATTTTCCATCCCCTTTAAAGTTCTCCTCTTATTTCTCTTACTTGTGAATCATAAAAAGCGTCCTGAGAAAACTACCTGTGAAGATACTGCCACAGCGTCCCATACCACTAGTTGTCTTTTGGAAGAACTTTTTGACAAATATTTAGCGGTTCTTCAAAGACCATCCAAATGTTTTAGAATTCCATTTTTAAGGGTGAGAGAAAAGATTTGATCCAGATCGCTTTTTTTGTGTGTTTTTGAGACAAAATGTTATTTCATGATTAAGAGATGGCCACATTCCATAACTGTGCTGTTTATAATTTCTATCAGCAATCGCTTAGGATTATTAGACATATCACAGGATTATGGACCTTTCCTCAATAAATTCCACTCCCTTTGATGGTTATGGGGAGAGTGTGTGTGTTTAAGGAAAAAGAGAAAGATGAAGCCAGCATTAAGACAGATAATATATAGCTGAGAAACAGGTTAGAATGGTGTAGCTACCCAGCTTGAAATTTCTATTGTCTTTTGACCTGGTTTCTGGGAGAAGCTTCTCCAGGATATTTTCCCTGCCCTAGTTACTTTTAAATTGCAGGAACTTATATTTTATACATGGGCTCTAAGTATCTTGGTTAGGAAGAATATGTATCACTTTGCCTTTCAAGTGATTAGAATACCAGGTGGCTCCCTATGTATGGAAGGTCCCTTTCTAATATCAGTTGGGTTAGGAGGCATTATGATCTCAAAGATTGTTAATGATCTATGTTAGGGGTCATTAGACACATTTCCGTTCTAAGAGTCCTGTTCCTTTAAATATCTTGGAATCAGCCATCTTTGCCTTGTGAGTAAAGGCTGTTATAGTATATTTTTTTAGTGTAGTAAAAAAGTAACAAGTATAATGGGAAAGGAAAACTATGTCAAAGGAAAGTATAGTAGCTTTGAGATAGAATTTTAATGTATCAATGCTATTGTTGACAAACTATCTCATGGCTGGTATTTTTACATTTCAAGTTTCAGGTTTTAAAAGAGACATTTTTAATATCCTCAAATGAGAAAACAAATGATGTCTGTGAATGTCTTTTGGAAGTATACATGTATTTGTTGATTGTATTTCTGCTTGCTTCTGACAGGATTCACTTAATTTAAGGAATGTTGGAAAAATTTTTAAATAAGGTGTGTAAAGTATAGAACAATGTATTCAGGTATTTCAGAGACATTGAGACAGTGTTGCTTGCTTAGCATCACTTCAACCTTTCCTAATCTTCAGGAAGCACAAACAGCCTATCTTGCTCCAGTCTTCATAATCAGGCCCAGGCAAGGTTTGAATCTGCCACTCCTGGTGTGCAGTACTCGAACCGCTGGACTGTAGCACCTGGCTTGCTCTGATCCTCACTACAAGAATATATTTCCATGGTTTTTGGTTCCCCAAATGAAGACACATACAGAATTTAACTTTTGGGTGCACAGGTCTCAAATTAAGAAAAGTACATAGTAATAAATTCCTTTAGTTGTGGCACTTGTGCATAATGTCTTATTGTGCTGTTTTAAATTACTTACGAAGGAGGGGAATTTGGTTTTTTAGTAGCAGAAACTGCTGAGTGTATTTTTTAAAAATACAACTGGAAAGGCTGAAGTGCTATAATGTTGAAAAGTGCATAGTTTTAAGTGGCAGGTTTTGCTTCTACTTTGAGAGTGACTTTGGAAAGTCAGGGAATAATACTATCTGATTCAAGAACTGGCTTACTTTTCTCTCTTCCATCAGAGTTAATTGTTCACTTGATGTTTAAATATTTCTCTGTGGATAATTTGTTATGCTAAATTTCCTTTTAGAGCACATGACCAATACTTAAAATATCTAAAAAACATTCTAAAGCTTTTTCAAATACAGAATTGGTGGTAAAAATAATTTTTAAAAAATAGCAAAACTGAAAAAGAATCAGAGTCTTGTTTGGTTCAACCAAGAACTCTATCATACTTTGCACCTGATTACAAAACAAGTTAATGCCCCATTAGAGTTGATGTAATCCCATAGGGTCATTGACAAATTTTATATAAAAATTTCATTTAAAATTATTGACATCTTGTGAATGACTTATATTTTGAAATCACTAATTCAGATATATAAAACAATCTTCGCCTTATAGAAATGAGTTATTTATATCACTTAGAATTAAAACTTTCTTATATTTAGAGATAAGGGTTTGAACCCATATAACTGAGGGGAAAACTGTTCTCATTAAAAATATCTTTTCTGATTCATTTTTGTTTTCTTTGAATTCATTTTTATTAAATGTAAATACTTTAATCCCATTGAATTTTAAAGTTTCATTCTAAAACTAAAATATAAAAATCTTAGTGAACTTTGTTCAATTATAACAAAACTTGAAGCACAATCACATACAGTTCAGCAGCTACTATTAAAAATCTATCAGAAACAAAGGTGCTGGCTTGCATTTTTCAGTGTTTGGCAATAAGTAAAAATATATAGCTACAATACTTACTTAAAAACAGAGTTGCTTCAGTATTTCCACTTTCATTGCTTGAAATACAAAGTTTTTAAAAAGTAGATTCTGAATGTAATGTGATCTCTGATCTCTTATTCGCTTTAAATTTGCATAGGGGGAAAATTTGGTCTTCTAAACAATTTAGTATTCTAAACAATATTTTGTTTGTCTTTTATTTTAATCTAAGTTGAAAATTTTTACGATTACATAGGTTGATTGTATAGTATTTGTATGTACAATCTGCTGTTAATATGCAAGAGTTTTCCACTTAATTAACTGATTCTTTTCTATTTTTAAGTATATGATAAGAAGATAGCTTTTATATCTCAAGCTATTGATTTGTATTATCTTCATCATATTCCTCCCTTTTCCTCATATAAAATTTACTGTGCAAATCTTTTGTAGGATTTAACAGCCTTGAAATAAGAATCAAGAAATTTAAAAGTAGTTTTCATGTCTACTATTACATGATATTAGATAACACATATAAAAATTGCATAACATACACCATAATACAAACACATTTGCAATAAACTTCCACTTACATGATTTACTGTGAAAAAAATCATCTTGAATTAGTATAAAATAAAATCCTGTACTATATACTTTGTATCCATTAAGAGAATCTTCATCTGTCTCATGACTTTGCATTGCAAATCAAAATGCAAGCCTTTCCCATATGCCATTTTAATACAGTGGTCATCATTTGTACACACACAGACATCCCTATGGCAAGTGAGCGTTCCCTGACCATTTCCACCTGCATGCTCCCAGGGATTTAATCTTGTTGCTGATGGATATCCTCGTGCCTAAGAATTTTATAGATAACCCAGTAGAAAATATTAAAAATCAAAAAGGCTAAAGGGAAGCAAGCTCGGGAGATGGTGTCAATCTTCTTGGCACGGTCGACAAAGACCTTCCTCATTTCATCAGGACTTTTTGGCATGACCTGGACAGGAAGGTTTGGGCCTTTAGGGATGACACCGTCTTTTGCTGAGAGACATGGTCCCTTTCTGTAAGCTGTGAAACTGAATCGGCTTTCTCTCCCCTCATCATCCTGTCAAAGAAAATGTGAGAACCCCCTTTAGAAACAGAAGGCATAGCAAGCATTTCAGATTCATAACTTAAGTTTCACCAGGATAAATGTTTAATAGAAGGAAAAAAAAATCACTGAAGCATATAAAGATGAGTTGCTTTTGTCCCCATTGGTGTTTTATCCATTTATTCCTTCTACATCATATAGAATGCCCATTAACAAACATAAAGCTAATAAAAGGTGTATTTTAATAGGAAAACTAAAATTCTGGGGCAGCGCCTGTCACTCAGTGAGTAGGGCATCGGCCCCATATACTGAGGGTGGCAGGTTCAAGCTCAGCCCCGGCCAAACTGCAACAACAACAACAAAATAGCCAGGGTTTGTGGCGGGCACCTGTAGTCCCAGCCACTCAGGAGGCTGAGGCAAGAGAATCGCCTAAGCCTGAGAGTTGGAGGTTGCTGTGAGCTGTGACGCCACAGCACTCTACTGATGGAAACAAAGTGAGACACTGTCCCTAAAAAAAAAAAAAATAAACTAAAATCCTGACATTGCCTACATATTTCTAGAATAGCCAATTAAAGAGACCAAGACAAACAGCTATTGGGATATTGTTTTATATATGCTCATTTGTTGTTTGGGGGGGAGCTGCATTGTGATAAATATGTGATGTCAAAAGGAAAAATGCCAGCACCATGGACTGAATTTTTCCCTCTTCATGCAACAGCTGCTGTGTGGGGGCGAGGGGCGAAGGAAGCCACACTCTGGAGGAAGTGCTCAGCCGCTCTGTGCAGGGGAGATGCTGGAGCCTGATGGACTTCATGCCTCACGCCCTCCTAGAAAGCTAAATGTTGTGTTTGGTTAAAGGCTACAGGTGTTTGAAGATTCTGAATGACACTTTGAACCACAAATCTCGGTGGAGGGGAAAGCAGCTGACCAGACTTTCAGAGCCGTTCAGACCCAATGTGGCCAAAAGTTCTAAAAGGGAGTTCTGAAGAGAAGTGGGCGTTGATACAAACTGGGTGTTAGGCAACAAAAGTTCTACGGGAAAAAAACCCAGGGTTGAGTAGAGTCTCACTGTTAGAGTATGGATGGCACAGAACTCTCCCTTGTTAAGTTGGCAGGTGGGTGATCAGCGAGATAAAACTAAAGGGAAAGTGATCAGTGAGATAATACTGAAGGGAAAGTGGCTGAAGATATCATCAGTTCCTTATTTCCCACAAATTAATAATCTGCATGAAACAAGTGGCTACACTGCAGCCCTGTTCCATAAAAATGTAATTTGAGCCACAAAGGGAAGTCGTGTGTGGAATTCTAAATTTCACATTAACTATACCAACAAGTAAAAAGAAACAGGAGGGCAGGTGCAGTAGCAGCTCACACCTGTGATCCCAGCACTCTGGGAGGCCAAGGCAGGTGGATCACCTGAGCTCAGGAGTTCAAGACCAGCCTGATGAAGAGCAAGACCCCATCTCTACTAAAAGAGAAAAACTGCCAGGCGTGGTGGCAGGTGCCAGAGGTCCCAACTATTTGGGAGGCCGAGGCAGGAGGATTGATTGAGCCCAAGGGTTTGAGGTTGCTGTGAGCTAGGCAGAGGCAATGGCACTCTACCCAGGGTGACAGTGTGAGACTCTATCTCAAAAAAATACAGAAACAAGAGAAATTAATTTTAATTTTTTTTTTAAATTAACTCAAATGTTCAACAAGTAAAATCAAGGAGATAGTTTACATTCTTTTTCACAGTTGATCCTTGCAATCTGGCATGTATATATATTTACAGCAGGTCTCCACTCAGACTGTGCATTTCTAGCAGCTCGTAGGCACCAGGACAGAAAAAACAATCACAGTACACGGGAGCTGGGTTGCTGTGCTGAAAAGTGACATATGCTGGCAGGTATTTAGGCAAGTCATGCTTTTCAGGACCTTAGATTACTTCACCTAGGAGCTAGCCTTTGTTTGGACACTGCATCATGGAAAGCGATGATTGAAATGGATGCTCACCCCAGATGCTGCAGTGTTATTGTTCAGGAATCGTAACGGGCAGGGATAGTAACAACTACCCTTTGGAACAGGGAAAGCCTAGGGTGGTGTGAATGTCGCCAAGAAGGAAAAAAGATGGTCCTCTCCCTGCTGTGGTGTGGAACCACTTCTGCAGGAGGGAGGTTTGTTAAGTGTCCTAGCAAACCCAGGCTGGCCTTGTGACAATTAGAAGTGAGCCTGCCTAAGCTACACCCTCCCGTGGTCCTGCTCTTGCGGCTGCCATGCTGGATTTCACAGATAGCAACAAAATCTGGGCTAAGATCATGGCCAGATGATCTAAATGTATGAGCTCTCTTTAGGCAGCTGCTGGGACGAAAAAAAAACATGAGGAGAATGAACAGGATTCCTGTGAATGGTTTCCTGGCATTATCACTGCTGGGAGGAGGAAGCCCGTTCAGGTTTCTGCATCTGCCTCCCCTTACAAACCCTGTTAGATCTGCTCCTTTTATCTCAGAAGTTAAATCCCCCCGGTGCCAAATGAGAATGGGAACAAAAGGCTTGAACACCGCAAATGGGTCACCGAATTTCCTCCATCAGTATAGGCAGTGGAAACAAAAAGGCTGACTCGGAGGCCAGGACCTCCTTGTCCAACTCTGAGTGGGGCTCGAAGGCTATGATTTACACGGAATGGCCAGGGGTTAGTGAACACAGCCTTTGGGGGACTGCTTGATGCCAGAGCAAATGCTGCTAGGGACACGAAGACAACGCCAAGAGATCTTAGCGGTACTGAATTCTGTAGCTAGGAAGGAAGAGAATAAAGTAAATCTAGGTGGTGCTGCCTTTGGCTCAACATGTCACTCATAAGTGAAGGATCCCCCCATTTCTGGCTTGAGTCTCATAGTGGGCAGGTCTTTCCTTAGCCCAGTTTTAATTAGACACAATGGAAGCCTTTAGAATTGTTTAAATCTTCCTGTGTAGTGAATATTCAACAGTACAGGATTCCAGGAAGGTAATGGGAACTCCCATATTAATAAAGGGGATGGGGGGACAGTGGTGCTACTTCTCACTGATTCTCCCCAGAGTAGCCTGTCTGGCCTGGGATGAAACCTGGTGGGTCCTGCAGGCCGACCGCTGCTGTTTACATCCATGGAGAAGCCCCCACAGCCTCCGTCACACTGGATGCAGTGAAAGCTGCTCAAAAGTTTGGGCAGGACAAAGCAGGCTGCTATCTTAACTCACCTAACACTTAACTCACACTTTCTTTTAGCACCAATAGTAAAAATGTCAGATGCAATATGCCTTCCCTGTCCTCCCCTAAGGGAACTCAGATTCTCCAGTGTATCTTCACATCACGAGAAGAAACAATTTGATCACTGTATAAAGTAAATTGTTTCATGATAAATGATGGTTTCCTCTCTCCAAGGACAAAGTCAGGGAGGGTTTAGAAACCAGAGTGGTCCAAGTGACTAAATAAGGGTGGTAAGATTCAAGGCTCAGTCCATCAGCCCATTTTGTAGGAATAACCCGGTCTGAGGACATTAAAAGACAAACTGCTGTCTCTTTTGGACCCCACAATGGGAGAAACGGCTTATGGTGCTATTGAAGTCTGGATTTCTGTTGGCCATGCTGTATTAAGTGACTAGAAGATACACTGGATTTCCAAAGGAAACAAAGGCAAACTGTCAGAGCTCTGCAGCCCCATGGGGCCTTATGATTCTCTGAGTGTGAAAGCATCTGCTACTGAAACGTACCCTAGAACGAAGTTTCTGGGAAAAGATCTGTAGTGGCACTCGAAGTTAAATCCTTCCGCTGCCGGGATTGTAGACTAGAAGATTCTCTGACGCTGCCAGCAGGTGTAATCTATTTGAATAACAGTTGCTGGCTTTCTCTCGAGTTCCTGTAGAAATAGTCCCCAAGACAGAAGGCATCTAAAGGGCATCAGTCCATAGTTACACCTGAGATAACTGCCATGTTGTGGATGAAGATATTCCAATCTAAGCTCCCTGATGAAATGAAAATAGTACATTCAGGAATGACTGGGGTGGAGTGCACCATATCCATGTAAAGGAAGCCAGGCGACAGTGGCCCAATGATACGGTCTCTGGAGTGGTCTGCACCTCCCTTGAGCCTCTCCTTCCACAGATGCAAAACAGGCCGTGTAGTTCACCAGCAGAAAGTCCTCCAGGGAAGACCATAAGCCCAACTATACTTGGCACTGTTCTCTCCATGGGATGGACAACGTTTATTGAAGAAAGCAAAGGTAACTGTACATAGAGCTGGCTTGAGAACAGTATATATTTGCCAGGCTCAGAAGAATTGGTTCTTGACCTCAGAGCAACATCTGGAGATTCAAAACCTCCTGGATTCTAAGCCAGTGGCCTTGCCTTGTGGTCAGGCAAATGGGTCTTTGTTAAATGCATGGCCAAGAGCATCCCATGGAGGGAGATGCACTTCCTTATGGAAATTCCTGGAGAGGATGACATCAGATCATGTAAGGCTTGCCAAGTTGCTGGGTCAGAGGGGACTATGGTGCTAAGGAAAATGCTTTGGACTGGCCATGTCTGCAGCCATAGTGGTGCCCAGGCCATACCCTAACCCATTGCTCTCTTAGCCTTTGAAGTGATTTACATGGTGAGAGCTTGTCCTGAGTATCAACAAAAGAAAACCAGCTGAGCATGGTGGCTCAAGGCTGCAATCCTAGCACCCTGGAAGGCTGGGGCAGGTGGATTTCTTGAGCTCAGGAGTTTGAGACCAGGCTGAGCAAGACTGAGACCCCCATCTCTACTAAAAAATGGAAAAACTAGTGGTGCATGGTGGTGGTGGGGGCCTGTAGTCCCAGCTACTTGGGAGGCTGAGGCAGGAGGCTCCCTTGAGCCCAGGAGTCTGAGGTTGCTGTGAGCTATAATGCCACAGCACTCTACGCAGGGCAACAAAGGGAGACAAAGTAAAACTCTGTCTCTAAAGAAAAGAAAGAAAAAAAGAAAAACAAAGGAAAAACTGCTTTAAGATTGGTTTTAGGTTGAATCTCTCAGGGACAAGTGCTAACACGTATCTGGCTAGGTAGGATCTTTGCCCTTGGTTCCTGGAGGGTTCAGTGGATTTTGGCACAAAATGACAGATATTCCATCTTGGGCTTTGTTTACATTTTAACAAAAGCTACACCTGAAAATCCTATTAAGGCCTTGGAACAATGCATTTTTTATACGAGTTTGGGCTCCTTATAAAGATCTCATTTGAGGAATGAACACATCTTTCACATGGCCAGGGTATAAAATGGCCCAAGAGCTCAGCATGAAAAGGGCATATTATCATATCTCATCCTCCCATACAGCAGTGGCTCCAACAGAACTTGAGACAGGGAATGCTAAGGGTATCCAAAGTCTGGATAACCTTAATGTAGGTACTTAACCCTCTGATTCTTGGTTTCTTACTCTAGGAAAAGACTTCCTATCCTCAGAGGGGATTTTTTTAGGGTGAAAGAAAATACATAAAACACCTGAAAAGGTACTCAAATTATTGCTGCTCTTGTATTATTAATATTTGAACTATAATAATTATAGAAATTGTATCAAGCACAACATAAAAGAAAAATGCTAATAACAACTTGAATTGTTTCACTACAAGATGTTTTAAACTAGCACTAAAATACTACATAAAACAAACTTTCCCAGTGCCTGCACCCCAGACAGCCTTGTATAAGGATTGTGCACTGCTACACTAAAAGGTTGACCAACAGCATAAAACTAAAGAGATGGCTCCACCCCTTAAGGTCCCATTGCCTTATTGTCACAATAGATGGGTTTTGCCCATCTGGCATATTTTGTGAATCCATGTTTTGCAATCAAGGTGTCTTTAATGTAAATATGTTCTGTGAAACAGCACAAACAATTTTAAGCATGTCCATGTGATAAGACATGCAGAGTCCTAACAGGGCTCTTCAGAACTGGGGTCTTGTTTTGTGGGGAGCAGTCACCAGACCCTTAAACCCCCAGTCTGTACTCCCAGGAAGGCGGGGAATGAGAGACCAAAGGCCCCAGATCTTAAAAAGATCAAGTGATCTTTTTTTCTTTTCTTCTTTAATGACTGGCTTCTTGGCATTTTTTTTCTCAAAAGGCTCAACCTGAATAATAATTTTTAGCATAGATAAAAGCTCATCATTATTTTTTGCTAACGAAATTAGAAGCTCATCATTATTTTTTGCTTACTAAATTAGAAAATGCACTAAATTATTTTATTACTCATTTTTTCTGCTCTGAATGAACTAGTCATGAATTGTCCTAGGTCTGTGTATGCTTGGACATACAGTGATGTTCTTTATTCTGATTAGTACTCAAATATTTCTTTAAGATAATTCTGTTTTCAGGAAACAGCTTCAGCTTAAATTCTAACGGACTGCCTATCAGAAAAGCAAGCAATGTAAAACTTTTGATTTAGAAATGGTGTGTGTCAGCCAATATATAAGGGTTATAAAATTAAAGAACTTTGCAACTCAAAATATAGGCAATAATGAAGATTAATTAGAATGACTATCCACAGGATGAAAAGATGGCTAATTTAAAATATGAAATTATGAGATAGCTTAATTTATCCCTAAGTAAATTATTAAGACTATGCTTCAAGCAAATGAAGAATGGATAAAGCCATTTGGTTACTATACAATTCATTTTACAGGAATACCCTTTGTCACTAAGTTTAAAACAGAGAAAACATCTCAGTAATCATACTACTTCAATACTGCATTGGGAAACTTTCTAAATACCTTTTCATTTTATTTAGAGAATTATGCCAAAGACTATTTTGTATAAAATTCATATTGTAACTAGAAAAATATATTAATATTCATGCACAATAAGAATTAATTTCCAATCCTATTCTTAGTCCTCAAAAATGACAAAAAAATTAAAAGCCAAAACTTACTTGGTGTAAGAGTGATGAAGGCAGGAAGGTTGCCATAGGTGTGAACAAAACATTAAGCATTTGTGAGAGCATGAGTGTTGATTATGTGAATTGCTGTAAGATACAATGTGTTACATACATTACTCCTGATGTTTCTCCCTTACTAGTTACCTGTGGGGCGTTCTTTATAGTACATACTAATAAAATGTTAAATAGATTATTTTTTTGCTTAAATTATTTTTTATAACTTTATTGCCAGGCGGGAAAGTGAGAGAAGGAAAACTAACAATTCTTAATTCCCATGTATGCAGTTTCAATGTGTGTAGATTTTTAAAATTGCAAATAAACATAATAATGACTTAATTTTGTTGGGAAAAATCATATCTTTTTAAAAATCTGAGATAAAAGATGTGATTGAGTTAATTTTTTTTTCTACATTCTCAGTCTAAAATAAAATATTCATTTTCAGCTTGGTGCCTGTAGCACAGTGGTTATGGTGCCAGCCACATACACCCCAGGCTGGAGGGTTCAAACCTGGCCCAGGCCTGCTAAACAACAATGACAACTGCAACAATAAAAAAATAGCTGGGCATTGTGGAGGCTGCCTGTACTCCCAGCTACTTGGAATGCTGAGGCAAGAGAATCACTTAAGCCCAAGAGTTTGAGGTTGCTGTGAGCTGTGATGCTGTACACTCTACAAGGGCGACATAATGAAACTGTGTCTCAGAATAAAATAAAATAAAAACTAAACTAAAATAAAATGTCCATTTTCATACATCTCTACACATTTCTGTATTATATAAAAATGATTGACTTAAAATAATGCAGTTATAGGTGACGTTAAAAAAATACTTGATGCATTTTACATTAACAAGTCCATTTTTGAAATTCTAACTCCAGGAGAACCTTGCATTTATTTAAGATGCCATGTCAGCTAGCGATCAGTTAGCCAAGTTTGTGCTTGGCATATTGAACTTAGATTTAGAAATGGTTTGGAGATTAATAAATGGTAAAATGTAAGTTTAAAAAGAAGACTGTTTTAGATGAAATATGAAAATGCAATACAAATATTTTAGGAGAAAGATCAGAAATCAGTGGGACAATTCATCTAAAAAAATCTCTATTTCAAGTGTATGTTAGATTCTTTTGGTGCTGATTCAGAATTATCAAGTGATATGAGATAATACAATAGACAACATTGTATATGCAACATTGAGGAAAGTTGCATTTCTGTTTTAATTAACTTGGAAGTCACCATAATTCATGTGAATTTGGTTTACAGATTACAGAATTTGGTTTACTGGACATTATGATCTTGACTAGATTTTCAGAGAGTACATAGCGCTAAGAAATAGTTATGTTTAAACATAAACTCTGAATATTTGTTTGCAGGAAATAATCAAAATCTTAGAACCTTTGTTTTCCTTGGAAGATAACATTTTATTTATTTATTTATTTTTTAAATTTATGCAGTTTTATTCTTTTTTTTTTTTATTGTTGGGGATTCATTGAGGGTACAAGAAACCATGTTACACTGGTTGCATTTGTTAGGAAAAGACCCTCTTACAATCGTGTTTTGCCCCCGAAAGGTGTGGCACATACCAAGACCCCAAGACCCCACCCCCCTTACTCCTTCCCTCTCTCTGTTCTTCCTTTCCCCACCCCTCCCTCATGCTTCTACTCACTGCTCTCCCCTTCCTTCACCCCCACCGTGTCAATAATTGTCATTAATTGTCCTCATATCAAGGAAGATAACATTTTAAATCCTGCTATTGGTGTCATTTAAATATAATTTTGTTGGAATTTAAATTATTGGGAAATTATTTTT